>MU664980.1:0-25648 GCA_026770625.1 Nicotiana glauca
GATCTATCACATCCGGGCCGTTGGATTAGATCAATAGACGGACATGATTGAAGGGGGGGGGGGAAACGATGTCGTTAGGAGATGGACTGGGTAATGGCTTGGGCCAAACGGGTTGGGAAGGGGTTTTGGGGTGATTGGGCTAAATGAAGATTTGGGCTCAGATTTAAAGATATTAGGCCAAAACAAAACATGGCCCAATTATTAACACAACCCCCTTTTTTATTTATTTGTTTTCTTTCATTTCTTTTACTTATTTTTCATTTTGTATTTTTGTATTTTTGTATTTTTATTATTTTTTTATTTTATAAAATGCTAAAATAAAAACAAAAAACAAATTGACTCTAACTATTATATTTACTAATTTTCAATTATAGTAATTCCTAATTTAAATGCAACCTAATACAAATGTAAACTAAAAATGCCAAAAATGTTATTTTTGCTATTTTCCTCCTATTTTGTTCTAAAACAAATTAATAATAATTAATACTAAGATGTGAAATTAAATTCCTAAATAAAATTTATATATATATATATATATATATATATATATATATATGCAAAAATTANAATTTTGGGAATAATTTGCTTAGGGCAAAAATCACATGCTCACACTCCAAATTTTAAAATTAAAAAGAACATTTAAAAAAACCTGGTAGCAAAACCTTGAATATACTTAAAAGAAACCACTACCATTATAGATTAAACTCTCAATGGTTTCCATGCTTCATGAACAACAAAAGCTCAATTGTTATGCATAGCTAAACTACTGAAAGAATATCAGGCTTACACCTACTGGACAGTAATAGAACCTGACAACTCCAAAAATAATTTCTACATTTAGCTAACATGAATTGCAAAAATTAAACTACACTACTAAAGCTAAACAACCAAGTAACATTTAAATATGTCATGTTCATCAACAGTCCATAGTAAATTACAACCTCAGACCTTAGCTATGCTGAGAGAGAAATCACTAAACTACATCACTAATCAAAATGAACGAGGTATAGAGTCGTAAAAAAATAACAATTTTAATACAAGGGGAACTAATTTTCAGATGTAAAAACTGCCTTCATTCCATCTTCAAACTGGATTTCACATTATGAGACATTCAGAAAATTGTACCTGAAAATTAAAGGAAAGGAAGTAAGGAAGTAGCAACAGCAATAAAGCAGTCGCTTCTGCCAGAAACCAACTCCAACCAGCAGAAGATTTAGAAGCCAAAAACCAAACTCATGTAACACCCTTCAAACAAATAGATTCAGCCTAGCTTTTAAGACCAAAGAGAGTAAAACGACAGATCCCTTTTCAAATCCTAGAGAATCAATCCCAACTTCTGATTCAATCCATTTTAAATATCTCACAAAAAATCACCAGTTGCTTCAGAGATTGAAAATTTTAGGAATCGAAGAGGGGAAAATTCAGTAGAATAGTGCTTTTAACTCTCAAAAGTTTAGCAGTCTCTATTTTTGTAATTTTTTAGCTCTTAATATTCTCTAAGCTCTTAATTTTGCAAGATTTTTTAGTTCTTCAAGTTCTGACTTGCAAGGCAAGAATGGAGTGCCTTTATAGGCAAGCATGTAGGACAACTTCTGATTTTTGTTTTACAATTCTAGTCCCCCTTAATTTTATTTATTACCAATTAATCCATTATTTCTTGACTTGATACTCGAGCTAAGGCCTAAAATTCACAGGAAACCCCTACTAGAAGCTTCTGAAAACAGTTAGCAAAGATTCTCTATGTCATATTTCCTAAACTACCCCCCAAGTTCCTTGTTTTTACCTTGAACTTCATGGGTCATGTTGACCCAATACTCAAACCATTTCAAACACGGATTAAATGATCCGACTCAAATAGACAAACCTAATTTGAACAAGACCTGAGCTAAATCTATTCTTTGGGCCCAGGTCTGAATTCACAATCCAGAGAAATGATGAGACTTAAACAAAAAATATGAATCAAAAGACTCACGTACGACCCAAAGAAATTAAAAATTAAAAGAAAGCCAATAGACTAAAGAAGAAGAAGCCATCATTCAAATGGATTAACAGAAACACTTGCAAACAAATCGAGAAGGAACAAAATAAAATAAAAAAGGAAGATATAATAAAAATAAGAATAATGAAAAAGAGAACAAAAACATATCGAAATGATTATTAGCACTAGGGCAGCCTTCAATTTTTGAACCCAAAAAATCCATGAAATCTTCGATTTTGGTCGAGATGAACCTTAATCGTGTGTACTCAACTGAAAACCCACGACTAAAGTCGATTTCGACCCAAATCTTTAGAGCCCCGCCTGTTTGATATTTTGGGATTTAGGGCTCAAATGCTTTGATCCAAAATTCGCAAAATTCAGGGAAGATTCAAAGGGAATAGGTTAGGGATTTTGGATGAGGAGGTCATGGTGGTCAAGGGATGTTAATTTGGGGCTGTTTGGTGATGGCACCGCCGCCGGGGGAAATCATGGCGGCGCTAGGGTTTTGATTATTCAAGCGAAGATTCAAGAGGTTCCAGGGTTTTTGAAAGAAATGGAGCGGAGGTCTGGAACGAGGAAGGTGAAGTGGTGATTTGGTGTAAGTTTGACGGCGATTGACCGCCGGCGTCCGCCGGCGTCTGCCGTGGGCGATCCCGGCGGGTGGCAGGCGGTGGTTTGTGGCGGCGGTTGGTCTCTAGGGTTTGATTGAGATCAAAGATGGGCTTTGGGGTGGGGTTATGCTCCTTAGGACACTTTTACATGGAAGATTCCCTAGCTTCAAGACCGTTAGATCTTAAAACCTCGACGGTCCTGATCTGTTGCCAACGAAATGGGGTTATTTTGGGTGGTAAGGGGCTGGACCGGGTATTTTATTAGACCTGGCTAGGTAAAGTGATGGTTTGGACGGGTTTTGGGAGGGGATTTGGTTTGGACCAGCCCAATATTTGGGGCATCTTTATTAAAGACTCAATTTCTTTTTAATTTTCATTTCTTTTTCTATTCAAATTAAAAACTAAAAACCTAAATTAACTCTAAAAAAACTAAATTAGTCTATCAAATTATATTAATCTCTAATTAATAATTAACTCAGATAATTAAATACCAAATTAAAAGAAAACTAACAAAATTCAAAGCTAAAAATTAAACAAAGCAAAATAAATCAATTTTTTGTGATTTTTGTTTTTTTGTAAAATCCCAACTACTAATTAATCTAAAATATGTAAAATTAAATCCTAAATGTAAATGCAATACGTATTTATATTTTCCATGAATTATATAAATTTAAAATGCACACAAACATGAAAATTATGCAATTAATTCCTAAAAATCAAACAATTAAAAGAAAAATCCATATTTTAAGAATCCTGTAGGAGTAAATCATGCGAGGCAAAAATCACGTGCTCACAGCTGCCCCTCTTTTCTTGGAGACACGAAGGATTTCCGGGCAAAGATAAATGAGCAATTATTGGGGATTTTTGCTCGCTTGGCACTCCATGAGAAGTATTTTTGAAAAATTTCTGACCGAACCTTGCTTCAGAGGTTGCCTACATATCCTTGGCTATAAAGGAATCAGGTTAATGTAGTTTGTAGAAGTTTTGGTAGCTGGAACTACCGGGAGCTTTGATTTCACTGCTGTTGCTGCTGCTACTGCTTGCTGACCTCTTTATTACACAAAAAGTAAAATCAAATCTAAGCTAGCTATGCCTATTAACTACGAGTTACAAGATTCCTATCTATAAATCTATTGAAGCTTGATCTTGAGTCTTAGCAGATTTTGCTATCGACCCTGATCTGAATCTTGAAGCTCGCAAGCCGTAGGTGCTGGTTCTTTCTTTTAGCTTTTGGATCAAAACGGGTCAGGCGGAGCTTGTGACTTCAACCAAGTTTTGAGCAGTCCGCATCCTTGTCCGTTTCAGCATTTTGAATTCACTTCTTTTTTTTATTTTTCTTTTTTTCTTTATTTTGGATTGAGACTCATCTTTTGGTCACCTCGAATCCTGTGCCTCGAGGTCAAACCTTCTCAGACACAAAAAAACAAACAAACAAATATTTTCTTCCCCAGTTTTCACTAGGAAAATTTAGTGAGTTATTTGTGACAAAAGTCTGAATTTATTCTCTTTTTCTTTTTTTCCTTCTTTTTTTCGAATAAAACAAGAATTGTGTCTATCTAGGATGGAAAAGATTAGGGAATGGAGCCCTATATCTAAAATGTCAACTCAGGGTTTAGAGCCCTAATATTGGCAAAAGGCGACTAGGGAGTGGAGACCCTATTTCTAAAAGGCACAACTCAGGGATTAGAGCCCTAATGTTGGCAAAAGGCGACTAGGGAATGGAGGCCCTATGTCTAAAAAGGCACAACTCAGGCATTGGAGACTTAATGTTGGCAAATGGCGACTAGGGAATGGAGGCCCTATGTCTAAAAATCTCAAACTCAGGGATTGGAGCCCTAATGTTGGCAAAAAGCAACTAGGGAATGGAGGCCCTATGTATAAAATGGCACAACTCAGGTATTGGATCCCTAATATTGGCAAATGGCGAATACGGAATGGAGGCCCTATGTCTAAAAAGCTCAACTTAGGGATTGGAGCCCTAAAGTTCGCAAAAGGCGACAAGGGAATGGAGGCCCTATCTCTAAAAAGGCACAACTCAGGGATTGAAGCCCTAATGTTAGTAAAAGGCGACTAGGGAATGGAAGCCCTATGTCTAAAAGGCACAACTCAGGGATTGGAGCCCTAATGTTGGCTAACGACGACTAGGGAATGGAGGCCCTATGTCTAAAAAGGCAAAACTCAGTGATTGGAGCCCTAATATTGGCAAACGGCGACTAGGGAATGAAGGCCCTGTGTCTAAAAGGAACAACTCAGGGATTGGAGCCCTAATATTGGCAAAAGGTGGCTAGGGAATGGAGGCCCTATGTCTAAAAAGGCACAACTCAGGGATTGGAGCCCTAATATTGGCAAATGGCGACTACGGAATGGAGGCCCTATTTCTAAAAGGCACAACTCAAGGATTGGAGACCTAATATTGGAAAATGGCGACTAGGGAATGGAGGCCCTATGTCTAAAAAAGCTCAACTGAGGGATTGGAGCCCTAATTTTGGCAAAGCATAACAAAAATGATATTGGGATTCTAAATTATCATTTTTGTTTGGGTTTTCTTTTTTTTTTTTCTTTTTTTCATTTTTCATTTCATTTTTTTTAAATGCAGGAAAGAACTTGGAGGAAACTTCCCTTTTGGATTGATTATTTTCTGCAAAGCTTTATCTAGCTCTGATGCATCTTTTCCTTTTTGGTTGCATTTGCTTTTGCACGGTTTCTTTGGGCAACACCTATTTCAATTTTTCAAACAAAGAGCAATTGTTAGTTTGAAATGGTGGTTGGTTTTGTGGCCTTGATTGTTTTGATCACTTGACCTCGGTCCTTTCAAGTGCAACTGGTTGCTTCCTGAACACCGATTGCATTTCTGTCTAGAGAAATTTTGGCTTTTCCAGACTTCATCATGAGGATTGGTCGCTGGAACTCAACCCTTTGATTTCATCTTGCCTTTATAGGCCTTTACCTTTTGATTTTTTTTTTCAAATTTTTTTTCTTTTCTTTTCTTTTCTTCGGAACATTAGGGAACTTTTGGCTCCTCAAACTTTGTTGCAACGGCAAGTCGCGTGGGACTTCACATTTCCAACTTTATTTCGCCTTCGTTGGCCTTTCATTTCTGGATTCTTTCTTCCAAATTTAATTTCAGATCATTTTGGTACCTTGACTTTTCCAGCTTTTGCCAAGATGGTTGGCCATATGGGACTCAACCTTTCAACTTCATTTGCCTTTATAGGAACTTCGATTTGATTTTCTCCTTTCAAGAGTTTTTAATTCTGGAGCACCGGCCGCCATGGCCAGTCGAGGTCGACTTGATGCCTCTGGTGAGAATGGGTGCCATTTTGCACATTAGCTCGTGTCAAACAAAAGCCCTATAAATCAGTCTTTCCATCCCTTCTTTGTCTTAGATTACGAACAGTGTTAGACCAAAAGGGATTCAAAGATAACAAACAATGTAATGGAGAATGAGTTTAAAAACAAGAAGTGTCCCTTTCGAAGAAAGGAAAGAATGCCTTATCTGGAGTGCACGCGGACTTCAATGAACATGACATGTCTTTTGAACTCGATGCCTGATCTTTGTAAACTGTCTGACTCTCAAAAATTCATCACAACTTTTGCTTCAAAAATTTGAGAAACCTTGCAGGACTTTGTCGGCACCGGTGGCTGTGAGGATCCTCTTTTCAGTCAGGGCGCCCTTTGCGAGTTTTCATGAGCTGACGTCTCTCATTTATCTTCTCACCATTGCCTTATATTGCTCTTTGTGAGTTTTCACTAACAAGACTCTCTCATTTTTCATTTCTGCTTACCATCGCCTCATGGTGCCAGTGTGGGTTTTCACCAATAAGGCTCTCTCAGTTTATTTCTCTCATTTTGTTGTATAAGATCCAAGTAACTCTATCGTCCCATTTTGAAAATCTTGCCGATTGATCAGAAGGACTTGAACATGATTTGGGGTAAAAAGTGATTGGATGGAATTACAACTTTGGAGCCTTTCTGGCGGACCGTCGCCAAATCATTATAACTTTTGCCCCAATTTCACTTTCGGGGGGTGGGGGGACCTTGGATTTTTATTTTGGTGTAACTGAACCCCAGAAAGAGGCTGCCTACGTATCTTTTCCGAACCAAGACGAACGTAGTTCATGGAAACACTTTGTTTTGTTGTTTTTGTTGTTTTTGTTTTCTCTTTCTTTGTCCTTTCCCTCTTTTTTTTCTTTTTTTTCATTTTCTTTGTCTTTTTTTTCTTTTCCTTTTTTATCTTTCTTTTTGTTTCTTCTCTTTTTTTTTCCTTTTTTTTTTCATTTTATTTTCAATAACACTTTCACGTTCGAAAGAGGTAATCAAAGAATGGGAGCCGACTCAAAGGGTTTGCAAAGGGTTGATAGTGTTTGGGTAGCGAGAATGAAAGCCTTCGTCATCCCAACCAGAGAATATTAGAACTATATAGAGGATCCAACATAGTACCTTTCCACTACATTTGCATGAACAGTTGTTTTAGGGACATTTCCTTTGATGTGTCCCAAGTACAACACACTCTTTTGGGGAGTACTCTTTTTGCAATGTATGGACCTTTCCAACACGCGAATGAATTTTCCTTCTGTTGTTCCAATTCTTTTTTTTATTTCCTCAAACTTATATTCTTTGCATTTCGACTCTTGATTCATTATTTCGAAGTCTGACAGTATTTTGGGATCTGGGCATGAAGTCCGCAAGCATGTCATGTTATTGAAATCTGCATTTAACAGAACTGAAAAGAGAATAAGAAAAATGACAAGATTAAGAAAAGTGACATTCCTGGACAATAAAATATTAATTTTATTTGATTTTTTTTCAGTATTGAAGATAGAAGGGTTTACATCGAAAAGTAAGACAATAAAGTAAAACATCCGAATCACACCATGAGATAATCCAGACGCAGAAAGGACATCAAGATTGGCTACCGAGAGTCCCATTTGATGGGGAACTTTCAGGCTTGGCGACCATTTTTTGGATTTTCTTTTGTCTCGGCAATGGCTGTATTGGTCTTCAGTGTCGGATCAAATTCCTCATCTTTACAAATCATTCCGACTATTGGTCCGATGTTGTGGGGACAAAATAGATTGTTCATCATATCATGAGCTTCTTCATCCCGAAAAACGATTCTTTCAGCTTAAATCAAATCCTCAATTGCCCTTTTGAGGGTCCAATAGTCCTCTGTACTGTGTCCCCCTGCTCCAGAGTGGTATTCACATATAGCATCAACTTAGTGCAAGGGAGACTCGAGGTTCGGCTGGTTCAGGGCCACTGGCTGCAATAGATTTAGCATGATTAGCTTTTAGGACAAGATTGAATATGATTCACCAATAGGGGTGAACAGATTCTTTCTGAAAGGCTCTCTTGGGTGAGGATTTTATTGGGGATCATTTGGTTGAGAATTATATGGAGTTTGGTAAGGATAGTCATTTCTCGAAAGTGGAGCTTGGTTTTATGTATAATGTTGTGGCCGTAGGTAGGGTTGCGCGTTCATCACTGCATGGGGGGCTGTGCCACGGTGTAAGCATCATCTTGAAGGGGATAATAGTGTGGTGGGATGATAAGAGGAGCATATGATTGGCTGAATGACCTGCGGGCCCTACTCGAGCTTGACACCATCATGGCTCACTCTTTAAACCTATTTCTGTTCATCAAACCCTCTTAACCATTTTGAACATCTGGTGATGTGGCTTTGAAAGCAACATGACTCAAGATTCGGCCCGATTTTAAATCATTTTCAACCATTTCCCAAATTTTGATAGCCTCTGCAAATGGCTTACCCACAGCAGACATCATGATCTGGAAGTAGTCAGCCTATTGGGCCTGCAGAAAGACATTCATTTTTGTGGAAGCTTTTCGCAATTTTCCTTTTCAAATTGGACAAAGTATTACAGTCGGGAGCGATGTCCACATTATATTGGCGGAAAAAATCTCGAGCCATATCATCCCACACATGCCAATGAGAAATTTCTTGATTTGTATACCACTTAGAAGCGATTCCGATGAAGCTTTCCCCAAAATTGGCCATAAGTAGCTCCTCTTTTCCACCAGCACCCCCTCAACTGGTTACAATATCGTTTCAGATGAGAGACCGAGTCTCCATGCCCGTCGTACTTTTCCAATTTTGGCATCTTGAAACCAACTGGCAAGTGGACATGGGGAAACATACAGAGGTCTAAATATGAGACACTCTTTCGGCCACTCAGACCTTGCATGTTTTTCAAGCTTTGTTCCAGGCTCTCCATTTTCTGAGCAATTTCCTCTTGCTCGAGATTTTTAACAACCTTTTCTTGCTCCACTGAGAGATCATACTGCTGAGGTTGAGTGAAAAAGTAAAGGGTCACATATGTTATTTCTGATTGAAGCTGTTGACACTGAAAAGTGAACATTAGAGGCGGTGCCCTTGGAGCCAGTGCCTAGGGGTGAACCACAGAATGCATGCCAGGATTATTGGAGAGCATTAGAGGGTGCCCGCACGGGATGACCGGGTGTCACGACCCAAAAATCCCTCTGAAGGAGTCGTGATCACCTAGTCTCTAAACTAGGTAAGCCTAACATTAACTGAAATAACCTGGTAAGTGCCTAGTGTCGACGCCCCCTTTTTATCTAAAAAGCGAAATCGGGTCTACGACATTTTGGGAAGACAACTTTATTCCCGTTTGGGAATTAGGTTTTGGATTTTTGGAGAGTCTCCACCTAATGATTATAGTGCAATAGGACACTTTTAAAAGAATTTGAGATGAAAACCAGAGTTTGGGTAAGGGCTAAAAATTATATCGAGGGGAAGGTGTTAGGCACCGCTCAAGATCCACTAGTGTGGTTCCTGGCCATACTACAATCGTGACTTTAATGCAAACAAACAAGTAAACAAGCAAGTATTGGAAATGCAAGAAACCGTTACAAATAAGAAGCACAAAGGGTTTAAAAGTGCTGGAATTCAGAAAGAAAACGGTTTTGTGATTAAAGAAGAGATACGCAAGTAAAGGGAAGGGATCAAATAATTGGTGCAAACAACTTAAGAGAAGTGTAAGAAATGGAAGTTGAAGATGGGATAGCTTTTAAAATTGTAAAATTATTAAACTAATAAAGAGGGGGGGGGGGGTCCTAGGTTTATACATTACATGGATCATTCGTACAACACCGGTACCCAATTGTACGCATAGTCTTATCGTGTAATCATCATCTCCATGTCTACCCTTCCCACCCCGTTAAGGTATTAAAGTGCAGAATGGTATCGTTTACTTATTGCATGCTATTACCCGTCACAGTCCTATCAGTCTTGGAGGCAAATGGACTACTAATCCTAAAGGGAAAGGGGTTTGGGGCTTCAAAAGTATCAAAGGATAAAATGCTAAGGCGTCAACCAAAAGAAGTAATTGCAAATAGAAGGGGAAACAGACAAGCAATCAGGGCTCAAGTATGCTTCCAGAAATCATCAAAAATCACAGAGTTTAGCATTTCTTACACGTACTGATTTTGGTCTTATTTAAAATAAAGTGACAAGCAGAATGGTTCAATGCATATTTTTAGGCGAAAAGTCTACATTAGGCATACTCAAATGTAGTTGTTTGAAACTGATCTGGTTGATATAAATGTTGATTAGAACTAGGCATAATATATACTGATTTTAGAAAAAGGATGCAGACTTAAAAGGAGTTGCCGATTTTAGCAGGACAATATAAGTTTAACAGCTAGTATTATCTCTATTTAGATTCCAAATTTCCTATAGGCATGCTTTCTATATGAATAATGATTTGGACACCTTTTAGATGTTGACAGAAGTCCTATGAACATGGTATCTATATGCAGCTTTTTGTTATCAGACCTACAAATGGTTTGCCTAGTGATTTTTATAATGCAACAATTTATAGACCATGTTTTTATATGAATTTGCAGAAACAATTAGAAGTTAACCTATATGCAGGATATCTATGTGCATTTGCAGAAATTACGAACAAATACTACTATGGGCATGATTTCTAGATGTGAGTTTTGCAGAAATGCAGAAATTAAAGTTTACTCTATGAGCATAATCTTCTAGGTGGATATGCAGAAATAAGAGTTTAAACCTATAGGCATGATTTCTAGGTGTATTTGCAGAAAAATTAACCTACAGGCAGGATCTCTACCCTTGGTGCATAAAATAAATCCCACCCCCCTTTTTACTAAGTTTCCCATAGTTTATACAAATTATTATAGCCCAAAAGAAACAACTGGAATAATAAAAAAACATCAGAAATCATCACCTGCATCCCAGCAGATTAGTTCAGACTTAATGCCTAATAATATGAGATTGAGCCACTTTCGAGATCCAAATTTCCAAGCCTTCTCTTATCTAAGGTGTTTCAGAGATCCAAAGGATTTCAGGAACCCCAAGCAGTGCATACACCCAAGATATTAATCAGAAATTGAGTTGTGCAGTGCGGAAGGGCCAGCCCTTATGTGTCCAAGTTCAGAGGGAGCTCAAGGGTCCCAAGGCAAGGCTCACACAAGAGGGGCAGAACTTAAATTCTAGGAGTTGAGTGTAAGTGTAATAGGAAGGGGTAGGGGGCTGCCCAGGCAGGCTGGTGGTCATGCCTAGCCACAAGATAGACTAGCACACCCCTGACCTAACCTGTTGATCAAGCATTTAGAGAGTAAAGGCCTACTGGAGGTCAAGCCATGGCCTGAACAATAATCAGAAGTACTGGCAGGCCAAGGCTGTTAATCATCATACACACAATAAGGGAATGGGGATAGGGAATTGACAGAGCTTAGGGCCCCGAAGGGTCCAATTCATATCCATAGACAATGATTTTAGATATTGTCATGTTTCTAAACCATAACTTTAAGCAAAAAAGGGGATATGAGGGTTTGGGATACATAATGTATCAAACAAATAACCAACAACTGACAGGATGTACACATAATTTAAACGTTGAATTACAAGGGAAAGGGACGTGTTACAGCATGCTAGAAACATATGTAAACTAAAGAAAACATGATGAGAAGTAGACATGAATGAATCATGTTGTTGATGAAGCTTGAAAATTAACTAGAACATACCAGTAAAGAAGCAAAAGTGCAGAAGAAAGTAGAGCAAACAAAAGTCCATAGTAGCACAAGTAGCAGAAAGAGAGAGAGAGAGTTTTTAAGTGTAAGAGAGTTATTTTTGAACTCAGATTACTCGTCTGTGTTATAGTGTTCAAAGAAAGGGGAGGAGAGTATTTATAGCTTTGAAAATGTGTAGACAAATAAGGTAACAAGTACAAATCTAACACAAATATGGGCAAGGACACAAATCAGAATCAATTAGTATAAGAATCCCCTTTAATCAGGGGATTCTTATTCGAACGGATACTAACAGGATCCAAATAAGGAAAGGAGAATCAATCTTGTAAGAAGAATATCCGTTGCCATAAAAGAAACAGTAAAGTCATACAATATGAAATTAATTCTAAATAAAGGATTTGAAGCTTATTTTGGAAAGATTCAGTGAGGCCAATCAAAGAAAAAGAATCAATTAGACTTTGACAGGCTAGTAAAATCAGGATCTTAGGGAAGGAAAAGTTTTTGAAATCAATTTAGAGTTAATAAATCACAAGAGGAACTCAGTATATAATGCACGCACAAATAGCAGACATGTGAGGCTAAGCTATATAGCAGTAGCAAAGAGCAGACATTTAAAACATGCTAGTTAGGCTTCAGTGTGTAATAGAGAGAGAGGGAGTCGAAAACATGCAGAGAGTCGAGTGAGAATCATAAACGTAGAACATATAGAGAAAAGAAATGTTGAAACAAGGAATCTAGTTGAATAATGCACAAACAACCTCGCAGGACTTTGAATAGCCTCCCAAAGAGACTAGGGTTTTCAAATCAGTTGAGTTTACAGGCGACAAACAGGTGAAACAACAAACAATTTCAAAGCTCAGGCGAAAAACCCCTAGAATTAGGGTTTTTAACATCAAATACACCTAGAGATGATAAGCGTATGAATCGAATGAAACCTTAACAAACAGACTCAAACAAAAAATCACAGAATTAGGACTTTTTAACATGCTTAATCAGATAAGGGAAACAAACTAGCAAAGTACAAAAACGGTCTAGAACAAGGGGGGGGGGGATTTGAAATAACTTAACATAAAACCATAATTAAATAAACAAAGAGTTTTGAAAGCAAAAAATTGGGGACACCTCAAGAAACATGCTCAGAAAGTTCAAACACACATAGATCTGGAGCAGATCTAAGAATAAATCGAAGGAACCTTAGAGCTAGGGTTTCATAAGAAACCCATGTGATGAGAAAGGGTTTAGAAACCATCGATCTGAGCAGGATAGACGAAGATCAAACTCGAATTTCCATGGATGGCCGGACAGAGATTGAAGATGACCGGAGAAGAGCCATTGAGCAAAAGCTTGGTCGAGACCCCTTCAAGATCTGGTCATAGGACCTCAGAGATGAGCCCATAGAAGCCATGGGAGGCCGGTGTAGGCCTTTGATGAGTCTGGGGAGCCATGGATTAGGGTTTCGATAGGAGGCTAAGGCTAGGGTTTTGAGAGAGCTCAAGAGACGAGAGCGTTTAAAGGCGCGGATTGGAAAAATGAGATAGGGTTAGGCGGTCGTGTGAATTAAGAAAGGTAAGAAGTAACGGTGGCCATTGATCTAAATGATCAACGGCCGAGATTTAAAAGGATTATGGGTTGGGTCGGTTGAACATGTACTGGGTCGGGTTGGAATGTTAATTGGGATGGGTAATTGGGTTTTAAATTGGGGCTGAAATGGGGTGCCAAATTGGCTATAATTGAAATACAATAAAGGCCAAATCGTAAATAGCCAATTTTTCCCTTTTAAATTTTTTATAAAATAGTAATACGACTTTAAAAATCAAATTAAGAGTACTAGATAAATATTTATTATATAAATATTAATTAAAAATGCTGGAATTAATTTTATAAACATAAAAGTTCATACATTACAAGATAGACTATAATTATAATTATATGCAATTTAGCTTTAAAATACCAAACAAATTTTTAAAAACATGCGAAAATTACCTTAATTATATTTTGGTGTAAATGTGAATATAAAATGAATTATTCACCAAAATGATAATTTTGAATAATTATTGGATTTTGTCGTAAAAAAATAGCCAATAAATTGGGTTTAAAAATCATTAAAAATGCCAAAACTCTTGGGTTTGCTTATATATGCACCAATATGCTATTTTGGAAATATTTGGGTATAAAAATACTTAGGGAAAAAATTGGGTATCAACAACTGCCCATCTTTACCCGGGAAGGATGAAAGAGTTGTCGGGTAAAGATATGATGGCCAATTTTGACCGAAAGCGGCGATTTGGAAAGCATTTGACCGAGCTCTGGTTTCTGAGCTTCCTACATGTCCCTGATTTTACAGGAATTAGGCCATATGTAGTTCAGGAACCATTGACGGAACACGCCGATGGCGATTCGAAAGAGAAGGGCATGATGTTTATGGGGCAAGAGGTATCTGAAACTCGATCGGCGGCGGGGCCTGGAGCGGGATCGCTCCTGCTGAGACGGCCGTTGCAAGCGGTGTACCTGCAAGTGATCAATGCAGGCGTATATCATGAATAAATTTAAACATGATGCAAGTTCCCGTTGGACCATGAATGCTGTCCTTGGACGGTTAGGATGACGTCCTCGGACCATGATGTCCCGGGCCATGAAGCGCAGAATTAAAGGATTCGCAGACTATGAAATGATGTTCTCGGGCTATGAAAATGGGGCCTCCTAACCATGATGCCTTTTAATAATGATGTGCAGGATATAAAGTGGGGTCCTCGGACCATGGCATGGTGTTCTCAGGCTATGAAGATGATGCCGCCGAACAATGACGCCTTCGGACAGTTTTGGCGATATTTCAGCCTTTGAAATGAAGGATTTGGTGATATTTCAGCCGATACAAAAGTGTAAAATGGCGATATTTCAGCCGATGTAAATGGCGATATTTAAGCCGACAAGAATTAAAATAAATCAGGCGATGTTTCAGTTGATGTAAAAAGTAAAATGGCAATATTTCAGCCGACAAAAAGTGTAAGTATAGACGATGATGGAGATGAACTGGCGATCTTTCAGCAGATGTAGAATTTAAATAAAGTTTGGCGATATTTCAGCCATGCAAGAAAGATAAGTGGCGGTATTTCAGCCATGCAAGTGGAGGCAAAGCTTAACCTCGAAAGGCAGAAAGGTAGCCTTATGCAATACGGATAATGCAGATCGAGACAACGCTTAGTCTCGGAAGGCAGAAAGGTAGCCTTAGGCAATACAGATAATGCAGATGGAGACAACACTTAGTCCCGGAAGGTAGAAAGGTAGCCTTATGCAATGTCGATAATGCAGATGGAGATAACGCTTAGTCTCAGAAGGCATAAAGGTAGCCTTATGCAATGCAGATAATGCAGATGAAGACAATGCTTAGTCTCAAAAGGTAGAAAGGTAGCCTTATGCAATGCAGATAATGCAGATGGAGACAAAGCTTAGTCCCGGAAGGCAGAAAGATAGCCTTATGCAATGCAGATAATGTAGATGGAGACACCACTTAGTCTAGAAAGGCTGAAAGGTAGCCTTATGTAATGCAGATAATGCAGATGGAGACAACGCTTAGTCTCAAGAGGCAGGAAGGTAGCCTCATTCAATGAGATACAAGCGAATAGTAAGTAAAAATTCTTAGCTGATTGCTGGTAGCTGATTGTGATATTGCGGATGCTGGGGATATTACATGCGGGTAGCAAATGCGAATATGTGTGACAGTTCAATGCGATCGCATAATATATTCGGTAATTTTGCGACTTGGGTGCCTGCATCCAAAGAAAATCGTGAGTTTCGTAAGAGGGGGAAATGTTAGTTCATTTTCCCTTGAATCCTGGCGTTGCGTATCATCGAGGTAGCGTTGCTAAACAGCGGCTGTTCGGACAATAATTATGCATGATTTAGTAAACATATCATAATTAGAAAAATAGTTTTCTTTTAGCTGAACCAACAACTGTGACGCGGTTCGAGACATTGCAACCTCTCCTGCTCCGGAATTTTGAGGGTCCTCCTCAAAATTCTGCCCCAGTTTATTGAGGTGACATCTCTGGCGATGAGTGGCTGAAGACTAACTTCGGAATTTTTAGGGTCGTCCTCAAAATTCTGCCCCAGTTCCAATAATAGGGGGAAATGAAATTTTTATTAAATTGTGACCGAACCCATAGGGCTGCCTACGTATCCCCTGTTAAACAGGAATCAGGTCAAGCATAGTTCAAATTACATCATAAAGAAATCATACATAGTATCATTTCACTGCATCTGAGTTGATTGGCTTTGGCCAGACTTCTCCGTCCATTTATGCAAGAATAAGGGCTCCTCTAGTTAGAACCCAACGAACCATGTACGGACCTTGCCAGTTGGGAGAGAATTTTCCCTTATCTTCATCTTGATGTGGGAATATTTTCTTTAGCACCAACTGCCCTGGTGTAAACTTCCTTGGCTTAACTCTTTTGTTGAAGGCTCTGGAAATTCTGTTCTGATACAACTGATCGTGGCAAACTACATTCATCCTCTTCCCATCTATAAGGGCTAACTGCTCATAGCGACCTGTCACCCATTCTGTGTCGTCCAACTCTGCTTCTTGTATGACCCTCAAGGAGGTAATTTCTACCTCGGCGGGGATGACCGCTTCTTTGCCATAAACCAAAATGTAGGGAGTTTCTCCGATCGATATGTGGACCGTGGTGCGGTATCCCAATATGGCGAATGATAACTTTTCATGCCATTATTTATGACTTTTGACCATCTTCCTTAGTATCTTCTTGATATTCTTGTTGGCTGCTTCTACAACTCCATTCATCTGAGCCATGTAGGCTGTAGAGTTCTTGTGTTTAATCTTGAATTCCTCACACAATGCTTTCATCAAATCGCTGTTGAGATTGGAACCATTATCAGTGATGATTGATTCCGGAATTCCGAATCGGCAAACAGTTCGGTCATGGACGAAATTTGTCACAACTTTCTTGGTCACTACCCTGTATGACACTACTTCAACCCATTTAGTAAAACAATTAATTGCCACCAGGAAAACCTACGCCTGTTTGATGCGGCAGGCTCGATAGGTCCAATGACATCCATCCCCCAAGCGGCGAATGGCCATGGTGAGCTTGTTGCAGTATGCTCGTTTGGAGGCACCTTTATTATATCTGCATGTATTTGATAGCGATGGCACCTGCGAGCATACTCGATACAATCTGTTTCCATAGTCATCTAAAAGTAACCAGCTTAGAGTATCTTCTTTGCTAGAACAAAACCATTCATGTGCTACCCGCAAGTCCCTGTGTGCACTTCGTCCAATACTCTGGATATTTCTTTTGCTTCAAAACACCTCAATAAGCCCAAATCGGGAGTCCTCCTATACAGGATTCCCCCACTGTGAAAGAAGTTGATGGATAATCTCCGAAGTGTGCGCTTCTGAGTGGCGTTGGCAAGCTCTTGATATTCTCCTGTTGTCAAGTACTCCTTGATGTCGTGGAACCATGGTTTTCCGTCCGTTTCTTCCTCAATATGAGCACAATGAGCCGGTTGATCGTAAATCTTTACTGGGATGGGATCAATGAAATTCGTATTTGGATATTGGCACGATGTTAGCTAACCATGTCGGATACTCTACTACCCTGAGAACTTTGGCTTTGACTTGCTTGGTAACCTGTTCTTTGATTTTCAAACTCATGTCGGGTTTGAATTTCCTGAGCTTCTGCTTTACTGGCGGACAGTTTAGATCTGTTGGCAGTTTGTGAGCTACAATGGATGTGCTGAGACCGGTCATATCATCATACAGGCAGGCGAATATGTCTTCATATTCCTTTAAAAATTATGTATATTCTTCTTTTTCTGATGGCGACAAGTGAACACTGATGCGAGTTTCTTTGACATTTTCTGTATCTCCCAAATTAATGACCTCAGTTTCTTCTATGTTGGACTTAGGTCTATTCTCAAAATACTCGATCTCTCTGATGACCTCTTCAGGTATCTCACCTTCTTCTGAGTCTATGTCCTTTTGTTGCGTTGTTTCGTTGCAAGTCACAATCGTTGGTTCATCATCAAGATCAGTAATAGTAATGTTGTACAAAAATAGAGTAAATGATAGAGAAAATAAATAAGCGTGATATATATGATAAATTGAAATGCTTTGATAAAACTCATAATTTTTTGAAACATCGGAGCTCTTTTCGAAATTAAAGACAGTGCGGAAAGAAAATCAACGAGTAAAGTAATCTAAAAATGAGATACATGGTGCTTTTGTCTAGCCTCGCTACCCCTAAGCCTTCTCGGCCCTGACGGTCCTAATTGACCAATTTCTAAGGTGGTCTCCTCTATTCACAGCTTGTATGGAAGGGCCACCCTCCCCTTCCTCCTCGAAAAGAACACAACAGTCCATATCATCATCCTCCAGAAACAAATTCTTCATGGCTGCCAATGCTTCATCTTCTTCTGACCTATATATAGTATCTGCTGGTTAGAAGGTTTGCTCCAGGCTGGGTATCGGAAGCTCCAATAGATTGTAGGGACTGCGCCATAGTGGCGACCAGCTCTAGAATTCTTCCCAAGTATAACCGTACCCTAAGCCAAATGTAGTGCTGTAAGGCCCCATAAAATTTTTTGCTTAAAACCTAGTAGCTCGTAGTTACAGGATCCGAATACGTGTTAGGAATGTGTAAGATTCTTCACGGCTCACAAGCTCGCCGCGGTACGAACCCTTTTTACCGATTTTGCACTTAAAAATCAAGAATCAAAATTTTCCAAAAAATTTCCATTATGCAGTCCAGAATGCGGTCAAAGATCAGGTATGCAGACCGCATTTCCGCCGTAGAGTTAACCAGTGAGTTAGTCAAAATTGATGTTGAAAATGCGGTCCATTATGCGATCGCATAATCCATATGGAAACCGCATAACCATCACATAAATTCTTCAAGCAATTGTGAAGGTCAATTCTGCGGTGCATTATGCGACCGCAGAACAGAAATGCGGACCACATTTCTGTTGCAAACCCAGGCAGAGAAGTCAGATTTTAGGAGCACTTCTGCGGTCCATTATGTGGACTGCATTTCCACTTTGCGATTGCAGAGTGCGACCGCAGACCCGACTCGGCTCCAGATTTTCTAATTTTTTAACCCGATCTCTTCTTCAATAAAACACCCCAACACATCATTTTTACACATTTTCTGGATAAAACTAGATAGAAGGAAGAGAGGGTTCTTGAGAGAGAAAGTCTCATCCTCATCAACTGATTTTCCAAAGTCATCCAAGCCCGGAAAATTCCAACTACTTGTCTTCATCTCCACTCTTGCAGGTAGAATCCCCAACCCTTTTTCATTAATTTTAAAATTTAAATAAAATGGGGTATTCTCATGAACTGATCCTTGAAAATGGAAGTTTAAATACACATGCATGTTCTTTAAAACCTAAAATCTAGTAAGAGTAATTAGGTGGGGATAAAGAATTGTGTAAGGGAGGGTTGATAACCTAAATACGTTTGGGTAGTGATTGTGTACTTTGATTCTAAGAATTGTGTATTAATTTTTTCACTATATTGACAGTGCTAGATTTCTCGTGAATTGGAAGTAGATATTAAAAAGGGATTCAGCTCCAGGTATGTATGGCTAACCTTGATCCTTATGGAATCGCCTTGTTTGGTGTACGAGTGTTTGGTATGTGATATCTACGTGGCTTATTCATGAAAATTGTTTTGATTTGTATGATTGTGATTGTTGTGGAATTCTTGTGATTGGTTTGAATGAGTGTTGTGGTTAAGTCTCCCGATATAATGGTGTAAGTAATTGGCAATAAACCAAATGGGTGATTGTGAAAGTATTATGCGGTAAGAGTTGAGAAACAAATGATGGAAGAAAATCGTGAATGATACAACTGGATTAACTGTGATAACCACATCTATGGCTTATTATGGGCAATTGTCGTTGTAAGTAAAGCACATGTGAGTTGTTGGATATGAAGGAAAACAGTATTGATGGTTGTGGAAATACTTGTAAATTGTTGTTGTTATTTCTTAAAAGGGTGTTGTTGTTGATCCTTGTGAATTGTTGATTGTTTTCGTGTTGTTTGTGGATTGTGATTATACGGTGGGATCGGGTTGCGCGCTGCAACACAAAGTTATAAGGTGTGGGTTGTGGTGATAAGGGTGGCCGAGGTAAAAAGGGTGGACGAGGTAATAAGGGTGGAAAGTGATCGAAATCACTATTGAAATAAATGTTTGACCAAATTGTTAAATCATAGGTGTGGAATTGTGGAAGGTGCAAAACAGGAGAGATTGAAAACTTGTTTGTCTTGATTGTTCCTCTTCTTGTGCATTTGATTGTTGTTTCTATTACTGTTACCTATTTGTGTATGGTTTGAGTTTACTTGGAGCAAGTTTGTTCATACATACCAGTACAATTCAATTGTACTGACGTCCCTTTTTTTCGGGGGCGCTACATTCGTGTTATGATTGTAGGTGGATCCATAGCAGGTACTTCAGTCCACCGACTGTAGCTCCTTATCACTCCCTGTCAGCTGAATTGGCGAGCCCCTTTCCTTTCGGGGCCCTGCGTGGCTCATGCCGCTTCTGTTTTGGATCTTGTTTTGGTATTTGTATAAGGTATAGTTGGAGCCTTGTTACCGGCAAGTACTATATCATCCCTTTTTTATGTTTAGAGGCTCCGTAGACAGTAAATGTGGGTTGCGAACTTATGTAAATATGTTTTTTTTATATTGGGCGATGAAAGTTGCAAACCTCATTAAGTGACTATGTATGTTTTGTAAAAATGGTGTTTTAATTATAAATGACTATTTCATTTGATTAATGGACAATGAAAATACGGGGTACCCGTGGGATAGGAAAGGTACCCAGGTCCGCTGGACTGGGGATACCCGGTCGACCGCCGGCCATGTCCCACGAATTTGGGGCATGGCAAACTTGGTATCAGAGCCTAAGGTTTTAAAGTGTCCTAGGATGTCTCGAAGCCGTGTCTAGTAAACTCCTTCTTATCGGTGTGTTGTTGACCACATCCATAAGTTGGAGGCTATTCATACATTTAGGAATTTCACCCTTCTTTGATACTCCAATCGTGCAATAGAGCTCGAGTTAGGGAGCTAATTTCCTCTCTAAGTCTTATTCTCAAGATTGGGAACCTTCATGCCATGATCCGCAAATCTGAAGCATATAGGGAGGGATTGATCCCACCATTGAGTTCGAGGGGATACCCGGTCAAGCGCCGGTGCGTGACAAGTACCATGCTTCTTTAGTTTGATGGGCTTAGTGATCCCCTGGAGGTTTTTGCCGAGTCCCTTTCCAGGCTCGTACCCACATCAATTCATGATACCTTCAATCTTGTTATCCCACCACTTATCCTTCTCTACAGCGTTGACCCTTTCGATGTGGTGGTATATTTCTCCGCCTATTCTCCTTCTGCCTCTAATCATTGGGATGGTATAACGATTATATATGGGGTTACTACCATCGCCATGAATGATCACCTCTTGGTGATTCCATTCAAACTTTACTGCCTGATGCAGGTTCGATGCTATGGCTCCAGCAGTGTGGATCCAGGGCCATCCTAACAGTAAATTGTAGGATGCCGGGACATCTATTACTTGGAAGTTGACGTCGAACCATGTTGGTCCCATTTGTAAGCATAGGCTAATTTCTCCAATAGTGGATCTCTGGGACCCATCGAAGCCCTTGACATTGATAGCCCCATCTTTGATCTCGTGCAGGATTTTTCCCAAAGTTCTGAGAGTTATCAGTGGACAGATGTTGAGGCTCAATCCTCCATCGATCAGGACTCTAGTGATGAAATAATCTTCGCACTGCACGGTGATGTGCAATGCTTTATTGTGGCTCGATCCTTCTGGGGGTAACTCATCTTCATGGAAGGTTATTTTATGGTTCTCCGGCACTTGCCCCACCATATTCGCCATTTGAATGCCGGTAATATTGCTGGGCACATAAGCTTCACTCAGTATCTTTATTAGGGCATTTTTGTGAGCGTCAGAACACTGTAGAAGAGCTAGGATTGATATATGTGCTGGTGTTTTGTTCAACTGTTCAGCGACCGAGTGCTCCTTAGCTTGTATTTTCCTCTAAAGAACGTCGGGACCAGTTTCAATAGGCGTCCTGGGGTTAGCTTACTGGACTGGGCCAGGTGCTCTGGGGTGTAAACCCTCCATGTTCTGGTCATTCCTTGCGAGGCAATTGTTTCTCCGGTCTTGGTCTTTCCTTTCCTCCTAGCTTCAGCAGTGTAATCCCATGGTATGGAATTTGAGTGGAATGGTATTTTGTCTAACATTTCCACCGTAATATGCACCCTTGGTGGTAACACAGCAACTTCAAAGAGTGTAGGTGCCTTTGGAACTCCAAATTCAACCTCGATTGGCCCGGGCGCCTTTGAAGAAGGAGGCGCTTCGAATTCAAGAGGTATAGACATATTTACTTCACCATTCTTGGAGGGCCGATTCTTCACAAAAATTGGATTAAGTGTAACTGCCGGTTTCTTTGGTTCATCCCCTTCAGCAATCAAACCTATCGACCCTTTGGGGTCCCAATCATCTTCGATCTCGATCATGTGAATGTCTCCACCTTTGTTGTCAGGCAGATGGTTGTACGAACATTGGGAGCAGGCTCGTTTGCTACTATGACCTTATTATCGATCAGGGTTTGAATCTTGTCCTTAAATGAACGGCAATCGTCAAAGGTGTGTCCCTTCATGCCGGAATGATACGCATAGGTCTTGTTGGGTTGACCCACAGGGAGGGATTTTCTAGAGTTTTGGCTGGGATAGGAGTGACATAACTAGCAGCTTTAAGCCTCTCATATAGCTGGTTAATTGGTTCAGCGATGGCTGTGTATTGTCTGGGAGGTTTGCGGTTAAAATTTGGCCTGGTTCTAGGGAAATTTTGACAGGTGGGAGGTGATTGGTAGTGAGACGGTTGAGCATTATAAGCCTGATAAATAGGTGTTGTTTGAGAGTATCTGGGTGAAGTGGGTTGGTATGTGAGAGATGGAGAGGATTGGTAAACGGGAGGTGGATAGGAGGGTGCGGGTGCTTGGTAACTTGGGATGGGGTGATATGTAAGTAGAGGTGATAGGTAAGTGTGGTATTTTGGTGGTGATTTGGCTCCCTGTACGACCATTACGACACTTACATCCTTCTTTTTGGACGTGCCACCAGTTTGTAAAGCCTTATTGGTGGCCTGCAATGCTTCAAGAATTGTAACCATACCATTCTTAATGCCCTCTTTGATTCTTTCTCCAAGTTTGATGATATCAGAGAATTTTTGACCCTCGATCACCATCAACCTCTCGTAATATTGGGGATCCTAATCCCGGATGAAGAATCTATTCATTTGCTTTTCTTCTAGGGCCGGTCTGACCTTCCCAGCTTCTGACCTCCAATGAGTAGCATACTCGCAGAATGTTTCGGTGGGATTTTTCTTTAAATTCTATATGTAGAACACATCCGGTGCGTTCTCTGTATTGAATCGAAATCTATCTATGAAATTTGATGCCATACCTACCCAACTCGTCCATTTCTTGGGGTCCTGGCTGATGTACCAGGATAAAGCATCTCCCTTCAGGCTTCTCATAAAGAGCTTCATACGGATCTTCTAATTCCTTCCAACTCCAATTAGCTTATCGCAATATGTCCTTAGGTGGACTCTGGGATCTCCTGTTCTATCAAACATTTCGAACTTGGTAGGTTTGTACCCCTCCGGAAGTTCAACATCTGGCTGAATGCATAGGTCTTCATAATTTAATCCTTCAATACCTTTATTACCTTCCACGCCTTGAACTTGGCTGGTTAATTTCTTTAGTTCTATCGTTAAGTTCCTGATAAGGGATTCTTTGTCATCCGACTCGGGTGTATTTGAGATTGGTTGGGTGTAGTAGGGTACAGTATCCCCAAAAATAGGAGTGTTGTGGAGATGGTCATTTATGGCATTCAGTGGCTCGGGAATGAGTAGTGGAGTATTGTTGGGAGTATGGCATATGTTGCAGTGTTGAGTATGAGTGGGTTGTATCTGTGGTTGTGGGGTGTTTTGTGGAGGTACTGGATTCTGGGCGTTGACATTAGGAGCGGTGAGGGAAAAGGATAGGTTTGCCAAATTCCGAACCTGATCCAATTCTTCTTGGAATTTCAACAGCTTTTGCTCCAGTTGTGTAGCAGTTTCCTTAGCAATCGAGGTACCCTGAGGAATCTCGATCTCCTTTCTAGCGCTTGGATCTCCCATTCTACCTTTGTTTTTGTTCCGGATATGACTCGGAGGAGGATGAGGTGGAGAGCCCTTTGATCTTGTGGAGTATGACGATGGTGCCAGAATGCATGAACTAACTTTTAGGGAGGGGAATAAAAAATAAAAGAAAAACAAAAAGGTAACTAGTTAGTGCAGGTCATGAGGAAAAAATATTGTAGTATTTAAACACGTTGTGTGAAGAAAATGTAAATCGCGTCCTAGTTTTTGTGCCTCGTTGTGCCCGAGGTAGGCCTAGCAATAAGTAGTTTTGGAGAACTTATAATGTTGAATGCCTCATTTTATTGATAAAAAATAAGATGAATCCAAAATGATGCTAAATAAAAGAAAGTAAGATGTCACTAGTGGCCATTGGCCTTATTACATTAAAAATGGAGAATAAAATGACTCCTAACTACTTAGTCTCATAAGGACCTTCCCCAGATTTGGAATCTTTGCCTCCCTCGAACAGTTACACCAGCTCGCATAGTCCTAGTAGCAAATAAGCTCGGGCAAGATGTTCGCCTGCATTTCCTTTGCAGCCTCTATGATTTTGTCGTCAGGATGGTTCTCTAGAAGTGAAGGCAAATTCCCTAAGTATTTGCGGACGAGCGTCTGATCATTAGAGTGGAGGTCTTTCCACCAATTTAGTAGCATTGGATAAATATTGGTTACCATGCCAAATCTGGGGACTTTGTGCCTCATTTTCTGCAAAACAGAGCATTAGGCCCTTACCCCACCGGACTCGACTATTTCAACCAATAATTAGCATAGTAAGAACTTTAGTTCTCTAAATAAATGCACAGAATATGGAGGTGTCCGTTTGGGTTTCAAGG
This sequence comes from Nicotiana glauca, assembly GCA_026770625.1. Classification (NCBI taxonomy): domain Eukaryota; kingdom Viridiplantae; phylum Streptophyta; class Magnoliopsida; order Solanales; family Solanaceae; genus Nicotiana; species Nicotiana glauca. The sequence goes on from MU664980.1 coordinate 24,690, forward strand.
AAACCCGGTGGACAATGGATAAGGCTATCTTAATGAGTCATTATGCGGACAACATAACTGACTCGGCTAGGTTTGACCATGATGCATGTACAGTTTAAACGGAGTAAGGTTTCTATTGGGATATTAGACAGTTACCCTTGAGCGGACAACTCAAGAGGGAAAGGCACGGAACCGTTGACTGCACCACTGATCGACTGGTTTTACTGTAAAATATGGCTTTGCCAAATTTAGGGGGTGATAGTATTGGAAGAACGCAACTACTCATTATAAGCATTGCTATAGTATTTGTTTGGCACGAGTGGAATATGATGTTGAAGATGCAGTTTACAGTAAATGTTTACAATAATTGCTCAAAAATTACAATGGTATTGATGGAAAACGCTAAATGAAAGTAATTAAAGAAAAAAACAAGTCAGTTTCGAATAAAGGCATTAAACAAAAGCAATAAAAGAAAACAATAAAGTCACATATAGAATGAAATGGTAAAAGCCTAAAGAGTCCCCAGCAGAGTCGCCATGCTGTCGACGCCCCATTTTTCTCTAAGAAGCGAAATCGGGTCTACATTTTGGGAAGACAACTCTATTCCTATTTGGGATTTGGGTTTTGGATTTTTGGAGAGTCGCCACCTAATGATAATAGTGCATTAGGACACTTTTAAAAGAATTTGAGATGAAAACCAGAGTTTGGGTAAGGGCTAGAAATTATTTCGAGGGGAAGGTGTTAGGCACCCTACAAGATCTACTAGTGTGGTTCCCGGCCATGCTACAATCGTGACTTTAATGCAAACAAACAAGTAAACAAGCAAGTATTACAAATGCGAGAAACCATTACAAATAAGAAGCACAAAGGGTTTAAAAGTTCCGGAATTCAGAAAGAAAACGATTTTGTGATTAAAGAAGAGATACGCAAGTAAAGGGAAGGGGTCAAATAATTGGTGCAAACAACTTAAAAGAAGTATA
>MU664982.1:22862-35241 GCA_026770625.1 Nicotiana glauca
GGGGGGGGGGGGGGGGGGGGTTGGACAAGAGATCTTCACAGCTTGGACGTTCTAACCTGGTTGAAGCTACAGCTATAAAGCTCTTTGTTTACTGAGTTTACATTTAGTTCTCTTTTATCTTCTCATTGAGTCCGGATCAGTTTTATCTGACTGCATTTATCAAATACAGGGAAATGAATTATGCATTAAGCCAGCAGAGTTCTATCTGTATGACCAGGAAGAACTCTGCTTCACTGATATCATGAGAAGGGGTCGTCAAAGACAAGAGATAGTGATTGGATATCGCCTTGCAGCTGCAGAGCGTGCTGTGATTAATCCAGCAGGCAAGTCAGAGCAACGCAAGTGGTCCCTTGATGATGTTTTTGTGGTTATTTCCTCGGGTAAGTGAGAAAATAATCAGGCAAGTAACACATGCACCTGCCTGTGCATCATCGGCCTTTCACATATCCGAATCAGACATCACATATTTCTCTACAGACAAGCACTCACTAGAAAATAGGCAAATGAGGTAGCTCTAACTTCAACCAGCAGAATAGGTAGAGAGTAATAGGAAGAGTTTTTACGTTTTAGTAAGAGCTGGTGGGGATAGGGGGAAGGAGGGAAGAGTAAGAGGATTCTTACAAATGGTGAATCTCTTTTTTTTTTTAACTTTTTGATATTGTAACAGAAATTAGAATGGAGAATGAAATTCATCCATTTTTTTCTTGTAACTTCTGTAAAAACTAACAAGCTAGAGCTCTGTAAAACACAGTATCATGTATGGTATTAGTTTATTTACTTATTTGGCATCTTCTCTTGGAGCGACTGATACAAATATGAGCAACTTGGATACGAAAAAGTGAAGTTTTATGCCCAACACTCTGATCATAATTTTAGAGCAAGTCATACTAAAGATTGATCTAAATGAATTGTCCATGCAATATAATTATTAGACCTTGAAGGCATAGAACCAGATGAATTAAGATAATCTCAAATCAATTTGTTGCCTAACTCCAACAACAATGCCTCCGTTCCAAATAAGTTGGGGTATATCTTAATTTTATGTCTACTCGAATTTGTAATTCTTTTGTTAGGAAAGTAGGCGGATTCACCCTCTTAGCAGTTGTTCCAGGCTTTATTTCAAACTATATATATACACGCTTAAAAATAATAATCTAAAGGGGGAATTTGCATTCGTCATATCAAATGAGTACGATTGCCATGTATTATGCACCTATTGATTTTAGATCGTATTTCAGAGATAATTAAGATTTGACCTTATAGCACTAACTTTCCTTGTGGTTTGTAATATTAGGTCTACCACCCTTATTTTAATTTCCTTGTAATAATTTTTAACATATTTATTTTAACTTATAAAAAGTATGATATGACTAATTTATCCTTTCTAATGTACTCTTTTATTTAATTAATTTTGCAATTTTTTTGTTTGTCTAAAAAAGTCCCTTATTCTGCGAACGATCATATATCTAAATATCTGGGCATCCTTGAGTTTTATCGTATCGTAAAAATAGCATGGGTTAGCCAGTTTTGGGACTGATCATTCAAAAATAGGCAGCGTTTGCAAAATCATTGAAAAATAGCCACTATTTTGCTGCAACACGAAAAGTTCCAGCATAACATACTCGAGATCGGTGCACCTGTGTATGAACTTCCAGCATATTATGCTGGAACTCCAACACGCGGAAAGTTCCATCTAAAACACTGGAGATTGGAGCACCTGTTTATCAACTTCCAGCATATTATGTTGGACGGGTATATTATAGTGGAACTCCAGTATATTATACTGGAAGTTCAGTATATTATACTGGAGTATACTGGAACTCCAGTATAATAACTAAAGTTCCAGTATGCTTATGCTGGAACTCCAGTATATTATACTAGAGTTCCAATATATTATAATGGAATTCCAATATATTATACTGGAGTATTTTCCGAATTTTGAATAGTGTTTTCGTTCAAATTTATCTTTACATGAAAAATGACTAAATTTTAATTACTTATAAACAATATCTAATTTTGAATAACCACTTGTAAATATGACTATTTTTTAATTTCTCCCCGTTTTAACACCATTGTCGGCGCACTCATAGTTATGAGGACTATGTATTTCCACTCTCATATCTCTTTTCCCAAATCAGTTTTCCACGCTAATTCGTTCACTTCATTCTTCCCTAAGAATTCAAACAAAAAACAAGTCCTCTGCTTATTTCATCAACATGTTAAAGCTCTGGGTTCCAATTAGAAATTTGGTAAGATAATCTATGTTGCTTCCAGAGCTTCTCTATCAGGAGTGATTCTGTTATGCTAGTCCTAAAAAGGATAAGCGATCGCTGCAAATATAATATGCTCTAAGAATTTAAAGCAAATTCCACAGAAAACTAAGAGTTAGCTACAATTGTTCAATATTGCTAACAAACACAAGTTCAAACAATTCCCTAATTGTAAAGATTGTCATATTAAACTAATTAACTAACAAATATTGAAAAATAGTAAAATTCTCAACTATAGATACTAAGGGTCGAACACAAGATTGAAAGTTTCTAGAGTTATAATTTTTTCAATTGTCGGAAACCTTCCCGCTACATCTCCTATAATTTCTCCTAATTAATCTCTACTGATTGTAAGCACTCGACTTATCGTAATTCTCTTTTGTGCTGTCACGACCCAAATCTCCCTCCGTAAGATGTCGTGACGGCACCTAGTCTCTACGACTAGGTAAGCCAAACAATTGCGGAATAACTGAATGATAACAAAATTTAACAACTAAACTTCAACAGATAACTATATAGCTGAAAAATGCTGCTCGACATGTACAAGTAAAACCAACAATTCTGAATATAAACAACACCCAAAGACTCAGTAGTCAAAAGTCACAAGCTCTAAGAATTTGTTCTAGTTGTCTTTATACATCAGCAACTAGGAAAAATAAAGGAAGAACAACATAAGGATAGAGGGGGCTCCGAGGTCTGCAAACACTGACAGATATACCTTGAAGTCTTCGGAGCAGCAACAAGTACTCTCAACTAATAATGGGGCTGGTAGGAGGTAGCTGGGTCTGCACACAATATATGTGCAGAAGAGTAGCATGAGTACACCACAACGGTACTCAGTAAGTGCCAAGCCTATCCTCGGTAGAGTACTGACGAGGTCAGGCCAGGGCCTTACTGGATTATAACAAATAAGGCAGAAGATATAACAATATAATGAAAGACTGAGAATTTAACAACGAGAAATACAGGAAGATAACCACACAACACATAGAGATAAACAACAGGGGCCCTCCCGAGGTACCGCCTCGTAGTCCCAAAGTAAATACTCAACAGGGGCGCTCCCGAAGTACCACCTCGTAGTCCCAAAGTAAATACTCAATAGGGGATCTCCCAAGGTATCGCCTCGTAGTCCCAAAAGTAAATATGGAGAGGGGGATCTCCCGAGGTACCGCCTCGTAGTCCCAAAAGTAAATATGCGACATGTGATCTCCCGAGGTACTGCCTCGTAGTCCCAAAAGTAAATATGAAACAGAGGATCCCCCGAGGTACCACCTCATAGTCCCAAAAGTAAACACACAGCTCGAAATCGAGGGAAACAACAATTAACAACAATAATCCTACATCTTACGACTAGATACAAATCACAGAAAGAGCAGGAATTCAACTAAGCATACTGCACAGATTGCAAATATGCATTTAAGACACGTAGACATGCGATATTATGCTAAACACGATAACAAACATGCTCGGATAACTCAGTCAAGATATAAAAGGTTACTTTTCAGCAAAAACCGGATTTACAACAATTAGCTCGTGTACGCACTCATCACCTTGCATACACGACACTCATATATCACAGAATTGTCACAACAATACCTAATCCTAAGGATATTTCCCCTACACAAGGTTAGGCAAGCTACTTACCTCAAGCCAAGCTCAATCAATCAACAAGAATGTCTTTTCCTCGACTTTCCGACTCCGAATGGTCTAAATCTAGCCAAAAGCAATTACATACTATAAATATAACTATAAGAAACCAATCTAATTAATGAAATCAAGACTTTAACAAGAAATTGGAAAATTGCCCCAAAAAAGTGACCCGGGCTCGAAATCGGGTAAAAGTCACAAAATATAAACACCCATTCAACCGCGAGTTCACTTATACCAAAATTACTCAAATACGATACCAAAACCTCAATCAAAACCTTAAAATGCGGTTGAAGAACTTTCCCACTTTTTTCTAATTTTCTTGATCCAAATCTTGAATTAAAAGATGAAATTAACGATAGATTAGAGGAATATAACCAAAAACGAGTCAAAAATCATTACCTAATGGTTTCCTCTGAAAATCCCTCAAATTTTCGCCTCAATCCGAGCTCTCAAAGTCCCAAAATAAAAATGAGATCAAACCCTCGAAATTGACCCTTTTTTACCTAGTAATCTCGCACCTGCGAACACACAGGCGCATCAGCGGCACTGCACCTATGGAAATTCCATCGCAGGTGCGGAGTTGACTTAGGTCCCCTGGTTTTCTTTTGCAATTAAGGGGTCGCACCTGCATGTGAGCGCGTGCGAGCATTGTCTGCTTCTGTGGACTCCCCTTTCCAGCTCACTCTCCGCTTCTACGCAACTAGACGCGCATCTGCAGGCTCGTAGATGCGGCATTTCACTTATACCTGCGATCCCTGGACACTTCCTCAAATCCTGCTTCTGCGCTTGACCTCTCGCACGTGCGTGTCCGCATCTGCGGCCAATCCCACTGCAGGTGCTATGACACCAGAAGCTTTAATGCTTCAGCAATTCTCCCAAGTCCAATTCTAGTCCGTTAACCACCCGAGGCCCCCAGGACCTCAATCAAATGTATCAACAAGTCCTAAAACACCATACAAACTTAGTCGATCCCTCAAATCACATCAAAAAACCACAAAAATATGAATCACACCCAAATCAAGCTTAATGAACTTTGAAACTTCAAACTTCTACAACCAATACCAAAACCTATTAAATCACGTCCGATTGACCCAAAATTTTACACACAAGTCATATTTGACATTAAGACCTACTCCAACTTCCGAAATTAAAATTTGACCCCGATATCAAAAAGTCAACTCCCGGCCAAACTTCCCAAAAATCCAACTTTTGCCGTTTTAAGCCTAATTCAACTATGGACCTCCAATTCACAATCTAGATACGCTCCTAAGTCGAAAATACCCAAAGGAGCTAACGAAATCAACGAAACTTCATTCTGAAGTCGTCTTCACACAATTCCAACTACGGTCAAATTCCTAGAACTTAAGCTTGCATTTTAGGGACTAAGTGTCCCAATTCACTCCGAAACCAAAAACAAATCCTCCCGGTAAGTCACATAAGCATAAGATGATACAGGGGAAGAAGTAAATAGGTGATCGGGGCTAATACTGTCAAAACGATCGGCCGGGTCGTTACATCCTTCCCCTCTTAAAATAATCATTAGTCCTCGAACGAGCATAGAGACATACTTGAAGTGGAGAAAAGATGAGGATGAAGGCTGCACATATCATGCTCGGTCTCCCAAGTCGCCTCCTCGACCGACTGGCCCCTCCACTAACCTTTACTGAAGGAATATTCTTTGACCTCAACTTTCGAACTTGTTTGTCCAAGATAGTCACCGTCTACTCAACATAAGATAAATCCTTGTCCAACTGGACTGAGCTGAAATCCAACACATGAGACGGATCGCTATAGTACTTCGGGGGCATGGAAACATGGAATACTGGATGAACTCCTGCTAGACTGGGAGGCAAGGAAAGCTCATAAGCAACCTCCCCAACTCGCTACAACACCTCGAATGGGCAAATAAACCTTGGGCTCAACTTGCCCTTCTTCCCGAACCTCATGACACCTTTCATGGTAGAAACCCTGAGCAAGACCCGCTCCCCAGCATGAATGCAACATTATGAACCTTCCAATCCGCATAACTCTTCTGTCTGGAGGCTATACGAAGTCAATCCTGAATAACATATGCACGAAGCATATCCTTTAATATCTGAATAGTACGCCTCGGACTGTCCGTCTATCTGAGGGTAAAATTTTGCGCTCAACTCAACCCGAGTACCCAACTCATATTGTACGACCCTTCAAAATCGCGATATAAACTGCGTACCTTGGCCATATATGATAGATACTATGAGCACGTGATTTTTGCCCTATGTGAATTACTCCCAGAAAATTCAAAATAAAATAATTTTTCTTTGTTTGCAATTTTATGGATTTTCGTGGTATTTTCCGTCATTGTTTGCATTTGCATGTGTGTGTTTATTTTGTTTAAATTAATGAAAAAAATACAAAAATAAGTTGCATTTGCCTTTGAGATATAATTTTGCAATTAAGATTAATTAAACAAGTGGTTGTTTTACAAAAATGAAAAGATTCACAAAAAATAGAATATTTTTGCATTTTTAGCGTTTAGTGTTAAACTCTGTGATTTTTCTTTTAATTTGGTATTCGATTATTTGTGATAATTATTATTTAGAGATTAATTAGTATTTTTGGATAATTTGGATAAGGATTTATTTAGATTTTTATTTTTATTTTAATTAGAATTATTTAGAAAATAAAAAGAAAAGGAAAAGAATTTGATAAAGAGAGGAAAATTGGAATTGGGCCAAGTCTTCAAAGCCCAAACCTTTAGCCCCAATTCCATCCCAAAAAACCCGTCTGAAATCGTTCAATACCGGCCCAGACCCGTCCTATCCAATCCATCTCCACACCCACCAAACGACGATGTTTGGACACCCTTTGATCAAGACCGTCGATCTCGTTTGATCGAATGGTCCCTGATTTTGCCCATTATCTGACCCGACCTGTCTCCCCGTATCCGGTCTCCTTTAACTACCGAACGACACCGTTTCCCTCCCCTTGATCGATCTGGACCATCGGTTCCAATTAATCCAACGGATCAAGCTAACTTCCCATTTTAATAATGTCCAAGCCCATCAGAACCCCTACCCCCATCACTCGTCTCTTCAAAGACCAAACATGAACGCCGCCTGAACCACCGTCCGCCGCCGGCTGGAAATCGCCCACGACGGCGGACAACCTCCAACCATCACCAAAATTACACCCCAAACTCCCCTCAACCTCCTCATACCAAACCCCTAAACCGTTTCTTTCAAGTCGTATCCAAACTCGTCGAATCTTCGGTCAAAGTTTGAACCCCAAACCCTAGTCCACCCAATCACCCCCATCTTTGCACCGTAGGACCACCCTGAGCCCCTCTTACCAAACCCGTCATTAGTCACCCTCAAATCGAATCAGAACGCCCCGAATTTCGGATCTGAGGCTCGAACCCTAAAAAAAAACCTGAAGTCCCGATTCGTTGAAAATATCTGAGGCTCGAACCCTAAAAAAAAACCTGAAGTCCCGATTCGTTGAAAATTTAAGCTAGTTTTAATAAATGAAGGTTTGGAGGTTTTCTTTCAATTATTACTGACCAGTGAGTTTTCTGTTTTTTTTGTTTGTTTGAATTGATAGTGTTATTTTGGTTATTCGTTTTTCTTCGTCTCCTTTTTATTTTTTGGATCAGTTTCAATCGAAGATCAACCAGTGCTTTGGCATAAATCATTTTCTGACCATTGTTTGTTCTTTAGTTTGGTTTTTGTGAATTTATTTCATACCCATTTGATTTGAGACTGGAATTGCATCCCGTTCATATGTAGTCAGTTCAATTAAAGATTAGCCTGAATGTGTATGATAATTAGCTGATTAACATTAGTTTAATTCAAATGTCACTTAAGAAGCTGTTAAATGGGTGGTACGGTCAACACAAGAATTGTTTAATGAAAAGGGGTTGCTAGTGGATTGACACCCTATTTAAATACCTTTTAGGAGCTGGAAAGTAGGTAACATGGGGGGGGGGGGGAATAATCAAAAAGATGAAAGAATGTTTAATGAAAAGGGGTTACTAGTGGATTGACACCCTGTTTAAATACCTTTTAGGAGCTGAAAAGTAGGTAACATGGGGGGAAATAATCAAAAAAGCTGAAAGAATATAGGTGGAAAGGGATACATAGTATGGAAAAGGGGTACTAACGGAGGTATAAAAGAGAGAGGTCTGAATTGAGACGAGGGACAAAAATGGATAGAAAGAAAAGAAGACATTAATATAAAGAATTCTGGAAAATTGAGAGAATTAAGAGAAAAAGAGACAGAAGATAGACACATATATACACTGGTTAACGCATGATAGAGAGATTAAGATATTGAGAGTCTGAAAATTGAGAACTAAGAAAGACCTGAAAATATACTGATACAGAAAGAGGTACTAAGGGATAGAATTCTGAAAATCATACACGGCTGGAAATACTGTTTCATTGTGCTTTTCTTCAGGACTTTCTGATTTCTTTTACTTCTGAAAACAAAAGTCTCTTATTCTAAGATTTGAAATGGAGTGATAGTGATTTCGAAAGTTTTTCTGATCCAAGCTTTGATAAGGGTCATGGTTTCGTAGGAATTCTGAGTTGATTTTCATCTGTTCTGGTTGCTGAGTTCTGCTGCTGTGCTGTGTGCTTACCGACCTTCACTTGCTTTCTTTCATTTCACATTCCACGTACATATTCCTAGATTTATCTCACATGAGGTTTGATATTGCAGTGAAATGAAATCCGGAATTCTAAGCATGGCTTCTATATGTTCAGATCTTTTGGTTTAGTTTCAGTTTTGTTTGAGTTGATTGATGTGTTGTATGTTCAATATAAGAGCTATTAGTCATATTTGCATCTGTTTGAAGTTGGTAAAGCCCTTGTAGTTTGATTTTGTTCGCTTTGTTTTAAGATTCTTACTGTTATAGCTAGTTATGGACTGTCGAGAGATGGAAATTGATAAACTATTGATCATCAGCCAAATTTTGTAATTAAGCAATGTTAACAAAGTATGTGGTATCATGGAATGGTAAGTTGCTGCAACAATGCTCGTAGGTGATTTTGTGTTAGAACAGTTACTATGATAACTATGAATTAGAGGTAGAAATGAATGATATATAGTTTACTATGTTTAAAGTATTGTGACATATTGTAAAAATGCAGAATTGGCTGTTGTTTGAGATTCAGTCGTATATTCATATTGAAGATGGTTTGACTTGCCTATCAGTTTGTTTAAATTTCACACAAATCAGTCTAATGTGTCGATGTTGGTAAAATGAAGTTTGACTTTGTAATTTGAAGTTTGGCCTGTCACTAGGGTAAAGGTTGCAGCATACGCTGCTGGCCTTGGAGAGGCTCGATCCCAAATACCAGAACTTCAGTGATCGACCTGGGAACTTTGTTTGGGCTCATATGGGCCTAACATTCATTTCCTAAGTGATGTGGCCCTGGAAGTTCGAAATGGATTTAGGTTTAAAGAGGTTAACAAGTCAATTTTAATTGCTTCCCTTTTAGGTAATCAAAATTCAGAGACGGAAATGTTAGTGTAATCACATAGCATATATATATAGTTTAGTGGATTGGTTTCTAATGGACTACATGAAATTGTTGGTTTATGAAAATCTGGGCCCAAAGCTAGCCCAAATAATGGGATTAGTCCCAGGCTTGCACGCACGACCCTAAGCTATTTTGGTCTGACTGTCTTCATCCTGACTGGGCACATTTCGAGCCAAGCAAAGAAAACTACCTTATTCCTTTTCTAAAGGGTGTTGAAGACTTTAGACATTTTTTATCATCAGCAATGCTCCTTTAAAATGTTTTCTTTTTCTCAACTAGTTTGATCCTTAGCATAAAGTAGAATCTATTTCCCTTTAATGTTTAAGTGATTAGATTCTTTCAATTAGTGGAGGTGAGCTATATTAGATAAAACAAATAGTTTATGGCCCTCCGAACTTTAGGTTGAATTCCCTTTTAAGAATTGGAATTGAGGTATGTCGTGCCAAATAAAATCTCAAATGTGTGGCCCTCATTTAATTATTTCCTTTTAAATTCTTAGAATTCAAGGCGTGCTATTTAGTAAATTTTTCATTGGCCCTCGCAAAGTTAACAACGCGTAGTGGCGTTTAGGCGCGTTATTTAATAATATTATCTTACTAAATACGGGTGCACATTTATGTGACCCAAATCTCAACGACATTAAAATACGTCAAAAGCTACGGGTGCATTTATGTAACGTGGTTCGAGACATATTTTAATAATGTTGCAATTCTTCTCTAAAAAATGAATAAAAGCAGTAAAAAAAGTAAAATTGCACATAGGTTCAAAATTTTATAAAAATCAGATAATTAAGCCGAATATAACAATTGAATGACCGTGCTAGAACCACGGAACCCGGGAATGCCTAATACCTTCTCCCGAGTTAACAAAATTCCTTACCCTGATTTCTGGTTCGCAGACTGTTAAACATAATCATTCTTTTCCTCAATTTGGGATTTAGAACCGGTGACTTGGGACACCATAAATCTCCCAAGTGGCGACTTTGAATCCTTTAATAATAATCTCGTTTCAATCGTCCTTTAATTGGAAAAACTCACTTTATTATACCCTTTCCGGGGGTGTAGGAAAAAGGAGGTGTGACAGCTCTGGCGACTCTGTTGGGAGAAGAATCCAGAACTTCGGTTTAGGGTTCAAGAATTCGAGCTTAGAATAGCTGTTATGATTGGCTTTATCTGTTATCTAATTTTTCTAAATGTTTGAGCATAATGTGCTACTTGTTTGCTTTTTAATGCTTTGATAATTTTTGAATTGTGCATATAAACTGTCTTCTCACGCACCCCCTCTGAGTCTTCTTAAAATTAAAATTGGGCATTTGCTTGACATAGCCCCCTTTCTTTGAGATAGCCGAGGTGCTTGTCACACGGTGAAGGATTTTAGTCACACCTATTTTAGGCGGGGAGCATCACCAGTTAAGTCGGAAAGCAATACTACCGGTACACTGACCCTCATCGGCTCGAGTTGTCCACCCGAGTAAGCTAGTCTAGATACTTTCTCCAATAAAATTTTAACCTAGAATAACAAAGCCTCATGCCGGATCCCTAGTAGGAACGTTTGTTTGCATCACGTGCATTTGACCTTGGAGATTCAACACAGGGGTTGGGTCTGTCTAGGACAAGTGTACACGAAATAAAAAGACCATCCTGATGCATCTTACTTGCTACTTGTGCATTTATTTGCTTCGGAGTTGCATGTTGACCGGCTTTTGAAGAAATGTGAGGAGAATTAAAAAAAATGAAAAAATGAGGGAAATAATTACTCTTTTGGAAAAAATCAAGATATAAAAGAAAAAAAAAGTATATATATATAAAAGGAAAAGGTTTTGTTTTCAAAAAAAAAAATATAGTTGGTTTTGTTTGGCAGAACTGCATAAGTTTAATTCTCACCGGATATAGGATACGTAGGCAACCCATATCGGGTTCAACTATTTTGAAAAAAAATTAGGGGTAAATAAATATCACAGTTTTGCCATAAGTAAGGTGATGTCATTCTTATCCAAAAGAGCTGAATGTCCCCAAAAGGACGCCGAAGGCCGATTTTTCAAGAACAATCGCCTTTGGTCATTTTTTAAAATTTTTGGCCGGTTAGCAAACACAACCTTTAAATCTTCTTTGAAAATGCTGAAAGGCTGTATTGACAAAACCAGATATTTTTATGAAAACTTTTGAGAAACAGTGATGATTTTTTTTTTTAAAAAAAGAAAATCTGTATTTGTCTGTTAGTCTATTTTTAAATTGTATTGACATTTTGATGTTAGAATCTTTTAGAGTCCGTTAATATATTTATACAAGGTGTCGTTGTAATAAACACATTTTTTTAATGGAAAATTTGAAAAAAAATCCAAATTTTTTTAGCCATTTTTGCACTTATTTACCAAAACTACGCTCGGTCTGATTCATGCAGAGACATGATACGTAGGCAATCCCCATAAGATTCGACCACCACCAAAAAAAAGAAAAAAAATAAAAAAAATAAAAAACAAATAAATAAGTAAATAAAAGAGGGTATAATTAGGAAAGGCCGGAATGACGCAAGCAACCGAAGCAAATGCATAATAGAAATGGTGAACTGCTTAGGTGCATTGCATCCCAATGTGCGATTGCATATTTGTTAAACTCTAAAGACTAACAAGTTTGTTGTCCTCTCAGAATTCAAGCAGTTAGTTCACCTAAGCATACTGGCAATCTACCATTACCAAACCAGATCCAAGGGAGAAATAAAAGAAATCATGTCTAGCCCAGATAGAGAGATAAGTGCTGAGGTGGAAGAGTTAGATGTGCATACAATGAAAGAGGAGATGTACAAACTTAAACAGCAGATGGCCGAGATGTATCGGGCCTGGACCAAGGGGCAGCCGCCACCAGCTTATCATGCTAACCCTACCTTCATCCCGACACCGGCTCAATCTCCGGAACAGCTTGTTTCTGATTCATCCCC
>MU664982.1:36005-46697 GCA_026770625.1 Nicotiana glauca
CTACCATTACCAAACCAGATCCAAGGGAGAAATAAAAGAAATCATGTCTAGCCCAGATAGAGAGATAAGTGCTGAGGTGGAAGAGTTAGATGTGCATACAATGAAAGAGGAGATGTACAAACTTAAACAGCAGATGGCCGAGATGTATCAGGCCTGGACCAAGGGGCAGCCGCCACCAGCTTATCATGCTAACCCTACCTTCATCCCGACACCAGCTCAATCTCCGGAACAGCTTATTTCTGATTCATCCCCAAAATTTTCCATCTATCAACACTACCAGGGAAGCATCTCTCAGGACTACAGGCTCCACTACCAAAAACAATTCCATACCCTTCCTCACCAATCACACCTGTTTTCGTGGCACCTCCACCAGTCGCACTCCACAGGTCCTCTAGCGAGCCTGTATTCCAAACCCAGGACAACCAATATTACCCCCCTGAACCCACTTTTAAAGCACCCGAACCATGTTCTTACCCTCCTCATTTTGGTCTCTCGGCAGAAACTGAAAAGCCTCATAAGAATTCTGAGCAGGAAGAGATAGCTAGGAAAGTCAAGAGCTTGGAGCAATCCTTTAGAGATGTGAGGGGATTAGGAGGTCAGGTGAGTGTAGCCTACAAAGACCTGTATTTATTTCCAAACGTACAATTACCGGCAGGGTTCAAAATGCCCAAGTTTGACTTGTACAATGGACACGGGGACCCAATGGCACACTTAAGAGGATTTTGTAGTAAGATGAGAGGAGCGAGCGGAAAATATGAATTACTGATGTCGTACTTCAGTCAAAGTTTAAGCGGCTCAACTTTGGAATGGTACACTCGACAAGATCATGGTCGGTGGTACACTTGGGATGATCTAGCCCAAGCATTTGCCCGCCATTTTCAGTATAATCTTGAAATTATCCCAGATCGTCTGTCATTGACAAAAATTAAGAAAAATCCCAGGGAGAATTTTAGAGAATATGGCTTCCGCTGGAGAGAGCAAGCTGCGAGGGTTGACTTTCCGATGAAAGAGAGTGAAATGGTTGATTACTTCTTACAGGCAGTAGAGCCCACTTATTTCGGTCACTTGGTGTCGGCGGTAGGGAAATCCTTCAACGAAGTGGTAAAAATGGGAAGCATGGTAGAGGAAGGACTTAAGTCTAACAAAGTCATGAGTTATTCAGCAATCAAGGCGACCACCTAAGCCATCCAAAACGACACTGGGGGTATATTGGGAAGGAAGAAGAAAAAGGACGTTGCAATGATTGAGTCAAGAACTTGGCCCAGGGGCCCATCACCATACTATAACCAGCCTCAGCCCCATCCTCAAACTTACCCCCACACCCCATATAGTCCACCACAACACTACTACCCACCGCCAGATCCCCACTTCTCTGTCCATCATGCTCAAACATGCACTCAACCTCCTACCCACGCACAATGGCATGCGCCAACTCCACAAAATACCTACTCAACCCCACAAAATACCTATCCACCCCCAAGAGCCTATAGAAACCCCTCTGGAATAGGTTTCCGTCCAAACCAAGCCTTCAGGAACGAGAGGGCGCAGAAGAAAAAGACTTTCACCCCACTGGGAGAATCATATACCAGTCTATTCCACAGGCTAAGGCAGCTGGGCATGTTGAACCCGATTGAGTCTAAGCTGCCAAACCCCCCTCCGAGAAATCTTGACCACTCGGTGAGCTGTGAGTATTGTTCAGGGGCCCCGGGGCATGACACAGAGAAATGCTGGAAATCGAAAACAGCTATTCAAGAGCTCATCGACACCCGTCGGATCAAGGTTCAAGCCCCAAAAATGCCCAACGTCAATCAGAATCCGCTCACGGCCCATCACGAGACCAATATGATTGAGCTAGTGCAAAAAGGAGGAGAGCCTAAACAACCCTCACAAACTGTGATGATGGTCAGGTCCAGTGAAGGCAGACCAGATGAAAAGTCAACTAGTGATAAGCCGTTGATCAGGGTAAAAGAAATAGATAGTAAACCAGTTGTGGTGGTTCAGAAAGAGTCTTCAAGCAAAGTTGCAGTGAAACAAGGAAAAGAAAAGGTGGTTGTGCCAGGAGCAACAAACAGACCCATTCTAATCGTGGAAGGTGCCCGTATAGATCCAGTCATCATAGCCGGTAATCCAGTTACCGATAGTTGATGGTAAATCAATTCCATGGAATTATGATCGGGTAAAAGTGACCTATAAGGGAAAGGAAGTCAGGGAGGAAGTTCGCGAAGCCCAAGGGCTAACTCGTTTGGGAAGGTGTTTTGCTCCCGCATAATTGAGAAAGGCTAATCCAGCGTTAGTAAAGAAACCTGTGACTGAAGAGAAAGTAGAGGAGTTCTTGAAGAAGATGAAGATGCAGGATTATTCTATCATAGAGCAGCTGAAGAAAATGCCAGCTCAGATTTCATTACTCTCATTGTTGATCCATTCATATGAATATCGTCAAGGGTTGATAAAAATCCTGAACGACGCCCATGTTCCTAACAAGATCTCAGTAAACCACTTGGAGAGGATAGCAAATAAGATATTTGAGGTAAACAGGGTTACCTTTGCCGATGATGAGCTACCTGAAGAAGGTACCGAGCATAATAGGGACCTCTATCTTACAGTGAAGTGCAAGAAATCTGTGGTTACTCGAGTTTTGATTGAAAATGGGTCTAGTGCAAACATTTATCCTCTCTCCACGTTGAACAAATTAAAAGTGGATAGTGACAGAATCCACAAGAACAGTATTTGCGTTCGGGGGTTCGACAGCGGAGGCAAAGATTCAATCGGGGATATAGTGTTGGAACTGACAGTTGGGCCTGTGGAGTTTACTATGGAATTCCAAGTGTTGGATGTGGCAGTCTCCTACAACATTTTGTTGGGGTGACCATGGATCCATGCCGCTAAAGCAGTACCATCAACTCTACATCAGATAGTCAAATTCGAATGGGATAGACAAGAGATAATGGTGTACGGAGAAGATAATTTGTGCGCACATGGCGACACCATTGTACCATTTATTGAAATGGAAGATGATAAGGGGCCATGGGTCTACCAGGTTTTTGACACAATGACGGTCGAGAAAATTCCAGAGGGGAAGTGTATCCCAAATCCGAAGATTACTGTTGTATCGGTCATGGTAGCATATGAAATGCTGAAGAATGGTTTTGTACCAGGAAAGGGTCTAGGATCAGCTTTGCAAGGCATCATACAGCCAATGTCTCTCCCTAAAAATGTGGGAACCTTTGGTTTGGGATTCCAACCCACAGCCACGGACATAAGAAGAGCCAAGAAGTCGAAGCAGAGAGTATGGGTCCTTCCAAAGCCGGTCCCACATCTCTCCAGATCATTTGTCAAGTCTGGTGCCAGAAGACGACCAGTAACAACGATTCCCAGTGTTGAGGTTGATCCTAATAAGGAGTTGATGGAAAGGTTTGAGCAGTTGTTCAGCGGTGTAAACATGGTAGAATTCGGCGAACGTTCTAGCAGCGCAGAAATACAGTTTGTCGGACCAAAAGCAAGGCTTTATAATTGGAAGGCTATTCCTCTCTCTACTCAGAAGGGGTCTTGGTAGTTTGCTTTGATTTTCCTTTAAGTTTGTATGGATTATTCCAGGGTTGTAATCCAGATTTTATTTTCAGTCTGTTTTTGAGTGTGCAAACCTTGTTATCTTTCATCTTCCAATGAATGCAATTTCCTTTCTTCTTCATTCCTGATAAATTTTATTTTTTGTTTTCTTCTTTTCTTTTATGTACAGTTCTTTTTACGCTGGTCCTAATGACATGGCATGCATGAGGAATCCTCAGACCAGTCTAAAAAATAAATCTGATTCTGAAATAATAGTTCAAGAGGTAGATTGTGATTACGAGTCAGAATTTGACGAAGATGAGGCTTTCGAAGAGATTAGTAAAGAATTAAGTCATTTTGAGGAAAAACCTAAACCCAATTTGAATGATACAGAGGACATCAATTTAGGGGATGCGAATAATATCAGAGAAACTAAAATAAGCGTCCATCTTGAACCAAAGACTCAGGAAGAATTAATCAAAACACTCATGGAATACAAAGACGTTTTTGTATGGTCATATGACGACATGCCGGGTTTAAGCACTGATTTAGTGGTTCACAAATTGCCCATTGATCCAACATTCCCTCCGGTCAAGCAAAAATTGAGAAAATTCAAAATTGATATGAGTGTGAAGATTAAGGAAGAAATCACCAAGCAGCTGGATGCTAAGGTGATTCGAGTCACTCGATATCCTAAATGGTTGGGTAATGTTGTGCCAGTACCAAAGAAGGACGGAAAAATCAGTGTATGCGTTGATTGCCGCAATCTTAACAAAGCAAGCCCAAAGGATAACTTCCCATTACCCAATATACACATTTTGATTGATAATTGTGCCAAGCGTGAAATCGGGTCTTTTGTGGATTGTTATGCTGGATATCACCAGATTCTGATGGATGAAGAAGACGCGGAGAAGACAACATTCATCACACCGTGGGGAACTTATTGTTACCGGGTAATGCCATTTGGTTTGAAGAACGCTGGGGCAACATACATGAGAGCAATGACTAATGTGTTTCATGATATGATACACAAGGAAATTGAGGTGTACGTAGATGATGTGATCATTAAGTCAAAATAGCAGGCCGACCACGTTGGAGATTTGAGGAAATTCTTTCAGAGACTTCGCAGGTACAACCTTAAGCTTAACCCTGCCAAGTGCGCATTTGGTGTTCTATCCGGAAAGCTGTTGGGATTCATAGTCAGTCGGCGAGGCATTGAGTTGGATCCATCAAAGATCAAAGCCATCCAAGAAGTGCCACATCCAAGGAACAAGACTGAGGTAATAAGTCTATTAGGGAGATTGAACTACATCAGCAGGTTTATTGCTCAGCTCACGACAACTTGTGAGCCCATTTTTAAGTTGCTGAAGAAGGACACCGCGGTCAAATGGACTGATGAGTGTCAAGAAGCATTTGATAAGATAAAGGGATACCTGTTGAATCCACCTATGTTGGTCCCACCGGAACCAAGGAGACCTTTGATTCTTTACTTAACAGTCCTGGAAAATTCATTTGGCTGCGTACTGGGGCAGCATGACATCACTGGCAGGAAGGAACAGGCCATCTACTATCTTAGCAAGAAATTCACGGCTTATGAGGTTAAGTACACTCACCTTGAGAGGACGTGTTGTGCCCTAACTTGGGTAGCACAAAAATTGAAGCATTATCTGTCATCATATACTACTTACCTCATCTCACGGTTGGATCCATTGAAGTATATCTTTCAAAAACCTATGCCCACTGGGAGACTTGCAAAGTGGAAAATTTTACTCACCGAGTTTGACATCATCTACGTGACGAGGACTGAAATGAAAGCACAAGCATTGGCCGATCACTTGGCCGAGAACCCGGTCGATGAAGAATACGAGCCATTAAAGAATTATTTTCCTGATGAAGAAGTGATGCATACTGATGAGCTGGAACTGACTGAACAACCATGTCGGAAGCTTTTCTTCGATGGAATTGCGAACATGAAAGGAGTTGGGATAGGGACTGTGCTTATTTCTGAAATAGGACACCACTATCCTGCTACGTCTCAGCTTTGTTTCTATTGTACCAACAATATGGCTGAGTACGAGGTATGCATTTTGGGTTTAATACTAGCCGCAGACATGGATGTCCAGGAAGTTTTGATCTTGGGGGACTCGGACCTCCTAGTACATCAAATTCGAGGAGAATAGGAAATACGAGATTTGAAACTCATACCTTACCGACAATGTTTGCATGATCTTTGTCAGTGGTTCCGATTAGTGGAGTTCAGACATATCCCAAGGGTTCATAATGAGGTTGCCGGTGCTTTAGCTACCTTGGCATCAATGTTACATCACCCGGACAAAGCTTATGTCGATCCTTTGCATATTCAAGTCCACGATCAGCATGCCTACTGTAATGTGATAGAGGAGGAACTTGATGGCGAACCATGGTTTCAGGATATCAAGGAATACATCAGAATAGGTATATACCCGGTGCAAGCTGCGGGATATCAGAAAAGAACAATTCGGCGGTTGGCGAGTAGATTTTTCTTTAGTGGAGGGGTTTTGTATAAAAGAACACCAGACCTTGGTTTGTTGAGATGCATAGATGCTAGAGAAGCCATGACTGTCATGTCCGAAGTACATTCAGGAGTTTGCGGACCACATATGAGTGGATATGTTCTGGAAAAGAAAATTCTTCGAGCAAGATATTATTGGCTTGCCATGGAGCGGGATTGTATCAGTTTTGTGCGCAAGTGTCATCAATGCCAGGTACACGGAGATCTGATTCATTCTTCGTCATCGAAATTGCACACAATGTCGGCACCATGGCCCTTCGCTGCTTGGGGCATGGATGTCATTAGGCCAATTGAATCAGCAGCATCCACCGGGCACAGGTTTATTCTGGTGGCCATTGATTATTTCACCAAGTGGGTTGAGGCTAAAACTTTCAAGTCTGTAACCAAGAAAGCGGTGATTGATTTTGTTCACTCAAATATCATCTGTTGATTTTGAATCCCAAAGGTAATCATCATAGACAATGGTGCTAATCTTACCAGTAATTTGATGAGAGAAGTGTGTCAACAATTTAAGATTGCACATCGCAATTCCACCCCATATCGTCCCAAGGCGAATGGAGCGGTCGAGGCAGCCAACAAGAACATAAAGAAGATATTGTGGAAAATGGTAAAAGGTTTCAGGCAATGGCATGAAAAATTACCATTCGCATTACTGGGATATCGCACTATTGTCTGTATCTCAGTGGGTGCAACTCCTTTTGTTGGTGTATGGTACTGAAGCAGTAATACCTACGGAAGTCGAAATCCCATCTCTTCGGATTGTCGTTGAGGCCGAGATTGATGATGATGAGTGGGTCAAAACCCGGTTAGAGTAATTGAGTTTGATTGATGAGAAAAGATTGGCAGCGGTGTGTCATGGTCAGTTATATCAAAAGAGAATGGCAAGAGCATATAACAAAAAAGTGCATCCCCGGAAGTTTGAAGTGGGTCAGCAAGTGTTGAAATGTATCCTTCCAAATCAGGCCGAAGCGAAAGGCAAGTTTTCCCCAAATTGACAGGGGTCATTCACTGTGACAAGAGTGTTATCCAATAATGCTTTGTATCTAACAGACATTGAAGGCAAATGTGTAGACATGGCTATTAACTCTAATGCAGTCAAAAGATACTATATATGATTTTTTTTGGTTTATTGGGATTATTTGTATTTGGCATTGTTTCGAAGACTGGAATAACGAAAGCAATTTGTTCTGCTATCTAAACACTTTACCCTTTGTTTCCCCTATGAGCCTCATCTATTTTTATTTCATACCCCTCTTTTGGAATCAATAACGAAAAGAAAGGAAAAAGAAAAAAGAAAAGAAAAGAAAAAATATAATAATAAGTGAAAAGAAAAACTGTAATAACAAGGAAAATTGGGTGAACTACGTTTGACCTCATTCCTTTTAAGGATACGTAGGCAGCTTCACGGCTCGGTCATAGTAAAACAAAAATCAAAGATCCCCAAGCAAGAAACTGGGGCAGAAGTTGTGTTTGTGATAAGAAATTTGATTTCAAAAGTTGTAATTCTAACCTGCTGAATTTGGTTTGAGCTTTTTGATACCCTTTTCTTTCCCACCATATCCAAAAAACCATATTGATGTCCAAAGAAAGACCTCCCGATCAGTCTTCGAGAGGTGCCAAGTCAAGCAAGTAAAGATGATTCATATCAGGGGAAACACTCCGGTTTAAGCAAGAAAAATGAAAAATGAGAGAGTCTTATTGGTGAAAACTCGCAAGGGCACTGTAAGGCGATGAAGGATGAGAGAAATGAGAGTCTTAGTGGTGAAAACCCTCGAAGGGCACTATAAGGCGATGAAAGCTGAGAGAAATCCAAAAATGAGAGAGTCTTATTGGTGAAAAACTTCACAGGCACCATAAGGCGGCGAGAAATAGAGAAAGGGGCAAATGAGATAAGGCTGACGGCAGAGATCCGTCGAGGCATCAAGCAGAACAAATATGGTGATTCGGCAAAGAATTGGGTTGTAAAAATCTTGAGACGCGAAGCAAGACAATTGGAAATTGATTGAATTGAATAGACTGGGTTGGTTAAACCAAAGTGCACAACATGATCATTGGGATCGGTTATCCCATTCAGATAAGTCCTTTTCTTTCCTCAAACGGTCTTCTAAAGGAAGATCTTCTCTTTTATTTTTGTCTTTTGAAATCATCGCATTTCTTTTCTTTCGGCTAAGGTTTTTTTAGTGACAATTTGATTCTAACAAATAAGAAGGAATTTCAAAGCTTACTACCAATTTCCAATATGGTGCAAGGCGAGGTGCGGCTAGAATGGGCTGAAGATAATGTGGCGGGACGCAAAAGGCGTCATTGGAAATCCAAATGATGCAATGGTCTAAGATTCCGTGAAAGATATTGGATTAGATAAGAAGACTAGAAATGGAAAGCAACAGTTGGGAAGTTTGTGGATAAGGAGTAGTTAGAGGGTCAAATATTCTCGACCGAGGTCAAGGCAGTCGGACCAAAACCAAGTATGGAAAGGAGAGAAGGGAAAACCATCCCCAA
Organism: Nicotiana glauca; assembly: GCA_026770625.1. Classification (NCBI taxonomy): domain Eukaryota; kingdom Viridiplantae; phylum Streptophyta; class Magnoliopsida; order Solanales; family Solanaceae; genus Nicotiana; species Nicotiana glauca. The sequence goes on from MU664982.1 coordinate 44,602, forward strand.
CAGGAGTATCGCAACCAATCACCACACCCTAAACTGACCAGATTTTTTTGTGTTTTGAAACAGGGGCAGGAAATGTTGTTGATGGCGGAGAAATTTTTCGCGAAGAAAGAGCAAGTACCAAACAGGTTTGATCGCATACATTCTCAGGACCCTCCTGAAAAATGGGACTTAGTTAAATACAATCAAGATCTAGCGTAAGCCGTACCTCGAAATGAATATAAGTCAAGAGTTTGCATGTTTGAGATAAGTTTCAATGAGAAGTTTTCAGGACCCTCCTGGATAATGGGATCTAGCCTTTTAAATTGTTAAAGATATTTAGTTTTACACAAACATCTGTGCACAGCCACCAAACTGGGGCAGAAAATTTTCTTTGTTTTGTCTATTTTTGTTGCAATCAGGTGACCACCTGGAGAACAAGGGAATACATTTCAAGTTCAGCAATCAGGCGCCCACCTGGAGAAATAGGGAATACATTTCAATTTCAGCAATCAGGCGCCCACCTGGAGAACAAGGGAATATATTTCAAGTTCAGCAATCAGGCGCCCACCTGGAGAACAAGGGAATATATTTCAAGTTCAGCAATCAGGCGCCCACCTGGAGAACAAGGGAGTATAATTCAAAATTTTACATTTCAAGTTCTTACTGATATTTGGTAACAAGATTCAGATAACACTCACAGATGCACTCAGCTATCAAACTGGGGCAGAAAATTCCATTTGTTTTATTTATTTTGGAAGTCAGGCATCCACCTGGAGAAAAAGGAATAATAGTTGAAGTTTTTGAAGTCAGGCATCCACCTGGAGAACAAGGAACAATAGTTGTAAATTTTGGAAGTCAGGCGTCCACCTGGAGAACAAGGACCAGTAGTTGAAGTTTTTGAAGTCAGGCGTACACCTGGAGAACAAGGAACAATAGTTGAAGTTTTTGAAGTCAGGCGTCCACCTGGAGAACAAGGAACAATAGTTGAAGTTTTTGAAGTCAGGCGTCCACCTGGAGAACAAGGAACAATAGTTGAAGTTTTTGAAGTCAGGCGTCCAACCGGAGAACAAGGAAGAATAGTTAAGTTTTTGAAGTCAGGCGTCCACCTCGAGAACAAGGAACAGTAGTTGAAGTTTTTGAAGTCCGGCGTCCACCTGGAGAACAAGGAACAATAGTTGAAGTTTATAGAAGTTAGGCGTCCACCTGGAAAATGAGGAAGAACGATTCAAGTCAAAAATTCAGGCACCCGCCTGGAGAACAAAAGGAATGCAATTCAAGACAATAAGCAAAGCGCCCACCAGGAAAACCAAGGGAAGGCAGTAATAGTCAGAAGAAGAAGATTCAAGTTTTGAAAGGAAAACAGTTCGAGTTTCATAGGAAGAGAAGAAGCAGTTCAGGATCAACAATCAGGTATCCGCCTGACGAGAGGGGAGAGCATCTCAATAACTCGATGCAAGATAGCAACAAAGGAACTTCTGAGGAAAATACAAGTCAACGAAGGCAACGACAGTCGCAAGAACAAGTTTGAAAATAAATCTTTGTAATTCATAGACTATAGCTTAGTCTAGCTTCTTTATTTTTAGCATGGTGTAATAAGCAGGCCAGTAAGCAGTAGCAGCAGCAGCAGCAGTAACAATGAAATCACAGCTTCATGGTAGTCCCAGCTACCAAAACTTCTCGAACTACATTGACCTGATTTCTTTTTAGCCAAGGATACATAGGAAACCTTTGAAGCAGAGGTTCGGTCAATTCTTTCAAAAAATGCTTCACACGGAGTATCCAAACGGGCAAAAATTGCTCGTATCCGCTCACTTTATCTTTGCACGAAAACTCTTTGTGTTTCCGAACAAAGAGGGGCAGCTGTGAGCACGTGATTTTTGCCCTATGTGAATTACTCCCAGAAAATTCAAAATAAAATAATTTTTCTTTGTTTGCAATTTTATGGATTTTCGTGGTATTTTCCGTCATTGTTTGCATTTGCATGTGTGTGTTTATTTTGTTTAAATTAATGAAAAAATACAAAAATAAGTTGCATTTGCCTTTGAGATATAATTTTGCAATTAAGATTAATTAAGCAAGTGGTTGTTTTACAAAAATAAAAAGATTCACAAAAAATA
>MU664982.1:47676-76305 GCA_026770625.1 Nicotiana glauca
GAGTTTGGAGCACTGGTGCTCCAGTCTCCCGCAAATTTTACAGGAGTTAGCAAAGTATACCGGTCCAGCATAATATGCTGGAGTTCGTACATAAATGCACCAGAACTCCCGTATATTATACTGGACCGGTCCTGTTGCAGCAAAAAAGTGGCTATTTTTCATTAACTTGGTAAACGCTGGCTATTTTTCATTGACCAGTGTGAAAACTGGCTATACCATGAAATTTTAACCCCAAAAAATCCTTTTGAACCCGTTCAAAACCGGCCCAGACCCGCCCTATCCAATCCATCTCCACACCCACCAAACGACGACGTTTGGACACCCTTTGATCAAGACCGTCGATCTCGTTTGATCGAACGGTCCCTGATTTTGACTATTACCCGACCCGACCCGTCCCGTCTCCTCGTATCCGGTCTCCTTTAACTACCGAACTACACTGTTTCCCTCCCCTTGATCAATATGGACCATCGGTTCCAATTGATCTAACGGATCACGCTAACTCCCCATTTTAATAATGTCCAAGCCCATCAGAACCCCCTACCACCACCACTCGTCTCTTCAGAGACCAAACATGAACGCCGCCTGAACTGCCGTCCGCCGCCAGCCGAAAATCGCCTAAGGCGGCGAAGAACCTCCAACCATCACCAAAATTACACCCCAAACTCCCCTCAACCTCCTTATCCCAAACCCCCAAACCGATTCTTTCAAGTCATATCCAAACTCGTCGAATCTTCGATCAAAGTTTGAACCTCAAACCCTAGTCCACCCAATCACCCCCATCTTTGCACCGTAGGACCACCCTGAGCCCCTCTTACCAAACCCGCCATTAGTCACCCTCAAATCGAATCAGAACGCCCCGAATTTCAGATCTGAGGCTCGAACCCTAAAAAAAAATAAAGTCTCAATTCTTTGAAAATTTAAGCTAGTTTTGATTTTGTCCGTGTGTTCTTGATAAGAACACACAGTTAAAATCAAAATTTGGTTTATAAATGATGGTTCAGAGGTTTTCTTTCAATTATTACTGACCGGTGAGTTTTCTGTTTTTTTTTTGAATTGATAGTGTTATTTTGGTTATTCATTTTTCTTCTTCTCCTTTTTATTTTTTGGATCAATTTCAATCGAAGATCAACTAGTGCTTTGGTATAAATCATTTTCTGACCATTGTTTGTTCTTTAGTTTGGTTTTTGTGAATTTATTTCATACCCATTTGATTTGTGACTGGAATTGTATCCCGTTCATGTGTAGTTAGTTCAATTAAGGATTAGCCTGAATGTGTATGATAATTAGCTGATTAATATTAATTTAATTCAAGTGTCACTTAAGAAGATGTTAAATGGGTGGTAGGGTCAACACAAGAATTGTTTAATGAAAAGGGGTTACTAGTGGATTGACACCCTGTTTAAATACCTTTTAGGAGCTGGAAAGTAGGTAACAAGGGGGGAATAATAAAAAAACTGAAAGAATGTTTAATGAAAAGGGGTTACTAGTGGAATGACACCCTCTTTAAATACCTTTTAGGAGCTGTAAAGTAGGTAACATGGGGGGAATAATCAAAAAAGCTGAAAGAATATAGGTGGAAAGGGATACATAGTCTGGAAAGGGGGTACTAACGGAGGTACAAAAGAGAGAGGTCTGAATTGAGATGAGGGACAAAAATGGATAGAAAGAAAAAAGGATATTAATAGAAAGAATTCGAGAAAATTGAGAGAATTAAGAGAAAAAGAGACAGAAGATAGACACATATATACACTGATTAACACATGAATAAAGAGATTAAAATATTGAGAGTCTGAAAATTGAGAGCTAAGAAAGACCTGAAAATACACTGATACAGAGAGAGGTATTAAGGGATAGAATTATGAAAATCATACACGGCTGGAAATACTGTTTCATTGTGCTTTTCTTCAGGACTTTATGATTTCTTTTACTTTTGAAAACAAAAGTCTCTTATTCTAAGATTTGAAATGGAGTGATAGTGATTTCGAAAGTTTTTCTGATCCAAGCTTTGATGTGGGTCATGGTTTTGTGGGAATTCTAAGTTGATTTTCATCTGTTCTGGTTGCTGAGTTCTGCTGCTGTACTATGTGCTTACTGACCTTCACTTGCTTTCTTTCATTTCACATTCCAGGTACATATTCCTAGATTCATATCACATGAGGTTTGATATTGCAGTGAAATGGAATCTTGAATTCTAAGCATGGCTTCTACATGTTTAGATCTTTTGGTTTAGTTTCAGTTTTGTTTGAGTTGATTGATGTGTTGTATGTTCAATATAAGAGCTATTAGTCATATTTGCATTTGTTTGAAGTTGGTAAAGCCATTGTAGTTAGATTTTGTTCGCTTTGTTTTAAGATTCTTACTGTTATAGCTAGTTATGGACTGTCGAGAGATGGAACTTGATAAAATATTGATCATCAGCCAAATTTTGTAATTATGAAACGTTAACTAAGTATGTGGTATCATGGAATGGTAAGTTGCTGCAATAATGCTCGTAGGTGATTTTGTGTTAGAACAGTTACTATGATAACTATGAATTAGAGGTAGAAATGAATGATATATAGTTTACTATGTTTAAAGTATTGTGACATATTGTAAAAATGCAGAATTTGCTGGTTTTTGAGATTCAGTCGTATATCCATATTGAAGATGGTTTGACTTGCCTATCAGTTTGTTTAAATTTCACACAAATCAGTCTAATGTGTTGATGTTGGTAAAATGAAGTTTTAGACTTTGTAATTTGAAGTTTGGCCTGTCACTAGGGTAAAGGTTGAAGCATACGCTGCTGGCCTTGGAGAGGTTCGATCCCAAATACCAGACCTTCAATGATCGACCTGGGAACTTTGTTTGGGCTCATATGGGCCTAACGTTCATTTCCTAAGTGATGTGGCCCTGGAAGTTCGAAATGGATTTAGGTTTAAAGAGGTTAACAAGTCAATTTTAATTGCTTCCCTTTTAGGTAATCAAAATTCAGAGACGGAAATGTTAGTGTAATCACATAGCACATATATATAGTTTAGTGGATTGGTTTCTAATGGACTACATGAAATTGTTGGTTTATGAAAATCTGGGCCCAAAGCTAGCCCAAATAATAGGATCAGTCCCAGGCTTGCACGCGCGGCACTAAGCGATTTTAGGCTGACTGTCTTCATCCTGAATGGGAACATTTCGAGCCCAGCAAAGAAAACTACCTTATTCCTTTTCTAAAGGGCATTGAAGGCTTGAGACATTTTTTATCATCAGCAATGCTCCTTTAAAATGTTTTCTTTTCTTAACTAGTTTGATCCTTAGCATAAAGTAGAATCTATTTTCCTTTAATGTTTAAGTGATTAGATTCTTTCAATTAGTGGAGGTGAGCTATATTAGATAAAACAAATAGTTTATGGCCCTCCGAACTTTAGGTTGAATTCCCTTTTAAGAATTGGAATTGAGGTGTGCCGTGCCAAATAAAATCTCAAATGTGTGGCCTTCATTTACTTATTTCCTTTTAAAATTCTTAGAATTCGAGGCGTGCTATTTAGTAAATTTTTCATTGGCCCTCGCAAAGTTGACAACGCGTAGTGGCTTTTAGGCGCGTTATTTAATAATATTGTCTTCCTAAATACGGGTGCACATTTATGTGACCCAAATCCAAATCTCAACGACATTAAAATACGTCAAAAGCTATGGGTGCAGTTATGTTACGTTGTTCGAGACATATTTTAATAACTTTGCAATTCTTCTCTAAAAAATGAATAAAAGTGGTTAAAAAAGTAAATTTGTACATAGGTTCAAAATGTTATACAAATCAAATAATTAAGCTGAATATAACAGTTGAGCGACCGTGCTAGAACCACGGAACCCGAATTTCTGGTAAGGAATTCTGTTAACTCAGGAGAAGGTATCAAGGTCCATACCCGTTACTCGTTTGTTCCACAAAAATCCCGTAGTTTCTCGTTGGTTGCCCTTGATAGTACTAGTAGGAGTAGTATATACTGTTGTAACCAACGCAATTCCTAAAGTCAAAACTCCAAATTGGCAATGGCGGAAACCACAACAACAATCTCCACTGACTTAATTCGGAACCCAGATGCTGGAAAAGATGACAAACCCAACAAAAACCCTATTTTCTCATTTCTCTGCAGTTTTCTTCAGCTCTTCAAACCGCCAGTACCCAATAAGAAGAAGATAGAACCCACTGCTACTACTTCAGAGGCCAAACCAACTGAAGTTTCAGGTGAAGAGGAAAAGCAAAACCCTATTGTAGTGAAGTTTCCACGTCAGGAGTTGCCTTCTTTGAAGCTCGAATGAGAAGGGGCTGAACCCGATACTAACCCCGTCGTTTTGTGGCAGGTATTCCAAAAATGTGGCAGGTAATACCTTCTCCTGAGTTAACAGAATTCCTTACCCGGATTTCTGGTTCGCGGACTGCTAAACAGAGTCATTCTTTTCCTCGATTCGGGATTTAGAACTGGTGACTTGGGACACCATAAATCTCCCAAGTGGCGACTCTGAATCCTTTCATAATAATCCCGTTTCGATTATCTTTTAATTGAAAAAACTCCCTTTGTTATACCCTTTCCGGGGGTGTAGGAAAAAGGAGGTGTGACAGATACCGGCACGCCATGAAGCTTGACAATCTCGCAGATGTAAACTCGAGCCAGCTGCTTGGAAGATAAGTAGTCATCACTGGAATGAAATAAGCCGACTTGGTCAAGCTATCCACAATCACCCAAACTGCATCAAACCTTCGCTGAGTCCGTGGAAGCCAAACAACAAAATCCATAGTGATCCGCTCCCATTTCCACTTCAGAATATCTAGCTTTTAAAGCAATCCACCTAGTCGATGATGCTCATACTTGACTTGCTGGCAATTCAGACATCGAGCCACATACTCTACTATGTCATTCTTTATTCTCATCCACCAATAATGCTGCCTCAAGTCCTGATACATCTTTGCGGCACCCGAATGAATGGAGTACCGCGAACTGTGAGCCTTTTGGAGAATCAACTCACGCAAACCATCTATATTGGGCACACATAGCCTACCATGCATCCTCAATGCACCATTATCTCCAACAGTGACCTCCTTAGCATCATCGTGTTGAACCTTATCTCCGAGGACAAGCAGATGTAGGTCATCATACTAATGCTCCCTAATATGATCATAAAAAGAAAACTGAGAAACCATACAAGCTAAAACTTGACTCGGCTCAGAAATATCCAATCTCACAAACTGGTTAGCCAAGGCCTGAACATCCAATGCCAATGATCTCTCTGCTGCTGGTAGATATGCTAAGCTCCCCAAGCTCTCCTCCTACAGCTCAAGGCATCAGCCACCATATTGGCCTTCCCGGGATGGAATAGAATAGTGATACGATAATCCTTAAGCAACTCCAACAACCCCTGCTGACGTAAGTTTAGATTCTTCTATTTGTACAGATGCTGCAACTTCTGGTGATCAGTGTAGATCTCACAAGGGACACCGTATAAATAGTGCCACCAAATCTTTAAGGCATGAACAATAGTTGCTAACTCAAGGTTGGGGGCATGATAGTTCTTCTCATGCACCTTCAGTTGTCTAGACGCATAGGCAATCACCCTACCGTCCTGCATTAACACCACACCGATACCAATCTGCAACGCATCACAATGTATAGTATAAGACCTCGAACCTGTAGGCAATACCAATACTCCCCGTAGTCAAAGTTGTCTTGAGATTTTGAAAGATCTCCTCACTCTCCTCTATCCACTTGAATGGAGAACCCTTCCGGGTCAGCCTGGTCATAGGTGCTGCAATAGATGAGAAAACCTCTACAAATCGATGATAATACCCCGCCAAACCAAGAAAACTCCAGATCTCTATAGCTGAGGACAGTCTGGTCCAATTCTACACTGCTTCAACCTTCTTCGAATCCACCTTGATCCCCTCACTCGACATTATGTGTCCTAAAAATACCATTGAATCTAGCCATAACTCACACTTTAAGAACTTTGCATATAATTTCTTTTCTCTCAAGATCTGAAGCACATTCCTCAGGTGCTGATCCTCCCGACTCCGAGAGTACACCAGAATGTCGTTAATAAACACAATGATGAATGAGTCAAGATAGAGCCGAAATACACTGTGCATCAAGTGCATAAATGCCACTGGGCATTGGTCAGCCTAAATGATATCACAAGGAACTCGTAGTAACCATATCGAGTCCCTAAAATCAGTCTTCGAGATATCTAGCTCCCTAATCTTCAACTGATGATAGCCTGAATGCAAGTCAATCTTGGATAACACTCTGGCACCCGTAACTAATCAAATAGGTAATCAATATGAGGCAAGTGATACCTGTTCTTCACTGTAACTTTGTTCAACTGGCGATAATCAATGCACATACGCATAGAACCATCCTTCTTCTTCACAAACAAGACGGGAGCATCCCATGGTGAGACACTGAGCCGAATGAAGCCCTTATCGAGAAATTCTTATAATTGTTCCTTCAACTCCTTCAATTCAGGAGGAGCCATACAATATGGAGGAATAGAGATGGGCTGAGTATCCGATAACAAGTCAATACCAAAGTCGATACAGCGACATGACCGGAAGATCAGCTGGAAATACATCTGGATAACTGATTCAACGGTAGGAATATCAATACTGAAATCTCTTACATAAGGGTCACATCTCTTCTCAACTATTCGTTGAGCCTTAAGAAATGAAATAGCTCTACTAGGAGTTTAGTCTAAGGTACCTCTCTACTCTAACTGTGGTAATCCTAGCATCACCAATGTCACGGTCTTGGCATGACAATCAAGAATAGCATAATAGGGCTGCAACCATTCCATGCCTAAAATAATATCAAAATCTACCATACTGAGCAATAATAAATCAGCAATGGTCTCAAAACCACTAAGAACAACGAAACACGACCAATACATACGATCAAAAATAATAGAATCTCCCACATGTGTAGACACATAAATTGGAGAACTCAAGGAATCACGGGATACGCCCAAATACGAAGCAAAATAAGATGACGCATAGGAATAAGTGGAGCCTGGATTAAATAAGACTGACGTATCTCTATGACAGACCAGATCAATATCTGTAATGATAGAGTCGGATGCAACTACCTCTGTACGAGTAGGAAGGGCATAATATCTGGCCCGGCCTCCCTCTCTAGGGCGATCTCTACCTGATCGACCTCCACCTTGAGCTAGCTAAGCAGGTGGAGTGGTAGCTGGTGCTGTAATCATAGCTCGAGGACCTGGTGGAGAACGTGGTGCATGAGTAGTCTGTGGAGGTGAACCCCTCCTAAGTCTAGGGCACTCCCTCACCAAATTGCGTGTCGATGTCGCAAAAAAATTTTACTACCCACAAAATGATTCTGCTACCACATAAATGATTTTCGGGGTCATTTTCGGAAATTTTCATATTCGATCCAATTTCGATATAAGGCCTTAGGGGATCATTTTGCAAGGTAAAAATCTAATTTTTAGAGAGAAGTGAGAGTATTTTAGAGAGAGAAGGAGAAGACCTAGCATGTTAATCACCCATTCTTGCCCCAATCTTCAAGAATCAAGGAATCTAATCAAAAGATCTTCATCAAATAGGTAAGATTTTACTCCCTAGACCTAAATTTCGGGATTTGGATTAAAAGTAGGTCATGAAAAGTATGATTCTTGGGTGCGAGAGTATTACATATACATATAAGTAGCAATAAGGTCTGTGGGAAGATTGTTGAGCTTAAATGGGTGAAGATTGGGTTGTGAAGTGAAGGAAATCTTGTGGAAGAACCATGTAGTGGAAATTGCACATCTAGTGTTCGATGAAATGCTTAAATAAGGTGAACCCATGGATATATTACTAATTGTGATTCACTTTTGTTATGTTTCTAAATAGTTTGAAGTTGTAAGGGTTTCTGGAACATTGTAGTAATGTAAGAAAAGCTCAAGAAATATTGGAGTTGTCCAAAGGTCAATTCACGAGAGATGGCCATTTTGGAATTTTGGCCTAACTTTGTAAAGGTAAGTGTCTCGTCTAATTTTATGTGGGAGAAACTAGAAACTATCCCTTAGGAATTGAGTTAATTGAGCTATCTTTCTATGTGAAAGCTGTGTACGCAAGGTGACGAGTAGGTACACGGTCTATATGTGGTAATTAAGGTGACGAGTAGGTACACGGTCTATATGTGGTAATTAACCGGTTCAGAGTGTCTAGTCTCTTCCCACACCTTTAATTGATTGTCTTAACATGTGATATCTTGTTTATAGTCTACTCTTACATGCTCTATTTGACGCTTTTAGCACTTATTGTACCTCTTACTCATTATTTGGCCCTTATATGCCTTAGTTGAGGTTATTGCCTTCTTATTGTCTTGTTACCTCTTAATTGTTGAGTTTCTTCTATTACTCTGTGCTTATATACTACATGTCCTAGTTGTTGTGATTGCATACTTAGTTATCACGTGCCTTACTTGTCTTGTCATTTTTGTGAAGTTTGTTGTATTCCTTTGATTTTTACGTGGTCCCTCGGTTATTGTGTACTCTTACCCTTGATTGTAGAAATTCTTGTAAATTTAGTTATTAAATTATTGCTGTTGATTTAAATTATTGTACGTTGGATCGAATTGTGTGCCGCAATATATTTTATTTATTGTTATGATATTGATATTGTACGGTGGGATCGGTTTGCACGCCGCAACAGGTAAAATAAGGGCAAATTGATATGGTGGAATAAGGTTAAATTATGATATTGATATTATATGGTTGGATCGGGTTGCGTGCCTGTCACGCCCCAAAATTCGAGGAGCGCGACTGACGATCAACCGAGTAAACCCGACCGAGCAAGCCTGTTAGGTCTCATTCTACCCACACTAACTCATGAATAAATAGGAGATGGACTCCATTAATCAAATTTTATAAACATATCCTTAACGATTTCCATTTCATTTTAATTAGCAACTTCATTCGCCACTCTAAAGGTGTTACAAGTTGTATACATCATTGCCAAACATCAATATTTCTATTTTAATTTCCAATACTCGACACTACCCACAACCTGTCTACGGAGCCTCTCAGTACAACTAAAGAATAATATGAAAATGCCGACAACAAGGCTCCGGCTATACCTTACACAAATACCAAAATAGACTCCGAAAGAAAAGTGGCATGAGCCACGCAGGGCCCCAATAGTAAAGGGACTTACCAATACAGTTGACGGAAAGTGGAGGAGGTGCTACTGTCGGTGGACTAGATTACCTGCTATAGAACCACCTACAATCATAACACGAGTGTAGAGCCCTCGGAAAAAGGGACGTCAGTACATTTGAATTGTACTGGTATATATGAACAAACTTTACCCCAAGTAAGATCAATCAATACATTGATAACAAACAATAATAGAATCAACAATCAAATACACATGAAAGGTACAATCAAGCCAAACAAGTTTACAATCTCTAATTTTTTCCCTTCAACATTTTCACATCAATGATTTCACAATCTTTTTCATAATTTTATTTCAATAGTGATTTCGATCACTTTTCCACCCTTATTACCTCGGCCACCCTTATCACCACAACCCACACCTTATTACTTCGTGTTGCGGCGCGCAACCCGATCCCACCGAACAATCACAATTCACAAATAGCACAACAACAACAACAATTCACAAAGAACAACAACAACAATTCTCAAAGGACAACCACAACAATTCACAAGAATTTCCGTAGCCATCAATACCATTTCCATCATATTCAACAACTCATATGCATTTTATGTCACAACGATAATTGTCCATGACAAGCCATATATGTTATTACCACATTTGTTCCAATTGCATCAATTACGACTTCTTTCCATCATTTGTTACACAACTCTTACCACATAACACTTTCACAATCACGTTTGATTTATTGCCAATTACTTACACTATTATATTGGAAAAACTTAACCAACAACGTTCAAGACATATTAATCACAAGAATTCATGAAATAGGCCATCTTGCCTTAACACCCGTGAAGCAACCAAAATTCATACATAGTTCACATAAATAACATGTACCAATTTCTCGTACTCCAAACAAGGTGACTTTACAAAGGTTAAAGTTAGTCATACATACCTCAAATTCGCCCCTTAATGATACTACAATATTCCAATATACTTAAGCAATTTCAATCTACAATACAACATTCAATAGGGCCAATATTAGCAACAAATTCCATAACTTATGCCATTTAGGCATATTATCAAACACCTTGTAGGTATAAATCTTTTCAGCTCATAACCATAGTATTAGATCATCCATCTATCACCATGAACTAACAATTTATTCCACCATCATTCCTAACCAATTTATAACTTCCAACAACATATGTATGATTATCCATTCACACCCAACCAACAATTCATACCAAATAATTACCCTTTCAATCTCTACAATAATTATGTATTTATATAAGGAACTTATGGTTTCCAATCACTACACCAAGAGTTCTAACACTTAATTCATACTCATATTACCATAATATATCCATATATATAAGTCTAAGGTTTAAGATTTACCTTTTGGAAGAATTCTTGCAAAACCCTCCTTTGAGTTCTTGAAGGAATTTCTTGAAAATCTATGTTTTATGAGAAGATTTCATCAATACTAGTGTAGGAATGATGGAATTTTACACCAAGATAATGGAGATTACTTACCTTGAAGATTGGGGGAGTTGAAGGTCTTGAGAGAATGAAAGAAGAACCCTAAGTTCGTTCGAATGAAATGGGTAAAAATGAACTCCGAAATGAGCATTATAGGTGGCGACAGAAGGGACACGAAAATGGTTATAAATTTCTGTATACACCTCCAAATGATGAACGGTTTGATGCGTCGGAAACTAGACTCAAAGAGCTTTAATTTGATAGGCTGTTCATCCCACAACTCTTTATATAAACGAAGATATGCTCGTCCAAAGTAAGGACTTGTGCAAACTCATTTGAAATCTTAGTCTATTATGAAATCTTCCAACTTGGCTTAGACTTAGGCTTCCCTTTGGACCTCACATCACTTATTTAATGAATTATAAACTTATTACCATATCTAATTAATATCCGTTATATCATTAATCCTTATTTTCACACAAAATAAAATAATTAGCCTACCTTGGCACCTCAAAATCTTAAATTATTTAGCAAAACTTTTTCGGGGCTTTACAGTGCCACAACATATATTTATTTATTACTATTGATATTCACATGGTGGAATAAGGGTGAATAGTATTGTACGATGAGACCGGATTGCGCAACGCAACATTTTATGTGTTTTGTATTCCCTACTGTATTGTATTGGCTTCGGTTCTTTCATACGAGACTCGAGAATTTGTATTTTTGATTTTCATTAGTTTTCGAGGCTTGAGTTATTGTCAATGACTTATTGTCTTGCTGTCATTTCCTGAATTCTTTTCCTAATACTATTATTCTGGTGAATTCATTTTCAAGATGAATTCACTACGTGGAGTCATTACCTCATATCCTGCAGAGTTGTTAGTAATATAATGATTTTAAATAAAAAAAATTAATGACATGCTACCTTGTGTGACTTTTAAGCTAAAACTCGTTGTTTTATTTGGTACTTACCATTTCTAATAGTTGTCATATTTTACTTTAATTGATTTCTCAACTTAATTTCTGATATCTTGTCCGATGTTTTACTTTACTTAAAAAGGAAATGTTATTATGTTTTAATTTAATAAATTATATACTAAATTCAGTAGCTTATTTGATGTTGTATTTTATTTGAAAATATTATTTTTCTTCACCCAAATAAATTCTAAAATAAACTCATCTTTCTCATTGATTTCCTACTTGGTTCAGAAACTGTAATTTTACTTTACGATATATAAATAAAATCTCTTGAACATCCTAATTAGCATTTGACACAGATATTATGTACTGAGTAGAACGTGAATTTTGCCATGCGAAGTAAGATGGGAAAATGTGGGCACAAGGTTCCATGTGTATTAAAGGTTTAAAAGTTGTGATTTATGATATGAGATTACGAGAAGTGGGATTGTTGAAATTGTGTATTAGAAATGATTTGATTGGTTGAGTTGACATCATTTTCCCAACTTGAGCACATTTACACTACATTCATATCCGACTATGTGGCTGCTTAATTACTTGGTTATTTCTCATTGCCATTTATGTCCCCTTTATCTTTACTAGTGTTTCTGATTTGAATTTGTTCTGCTATTGGAATTACATTGATATTCCTTCCTTGTTAGCTTTATATTATATCATGCACATGTTTACATGTTCGGTAGGTGTCTTGATCTGGCCTCGTCACAACTCTATCGAGGTTAGGCTCGATGCTTACTGGGTATCACTATGGTGTGCTCATGTTATGCTTCTGCACATTTTTGTGCAGAACCAGGTACTTCAAATCGAGCTGATTTTGAGACTTATACTTGTGCGGTTGGAGACTTCAAAGTACACCTGCTTGACATTCGCATGCTCCTAAGTCACCTTCTATTGTATTTATTTTTATTTTTTCCTATTAATTCGGAATCGTGATGTATTCGTTATGTATAATTACTTCTAGAAAGTCTTATGACTTGTACTACCGATTTGGGATATTGTATCATGTTAAGACTATTGGTTTATTTAGAAGTTTATGGTTCATGTTCAATAATTGCTAGTAGAATTCGTTACCATTAAGTATGTGTTAGGCTTACCTAGTTGTAGAGATTAGGTGCCTGATAAAAGGCTATAATTGCATATTTTAGTCGCTTATTACACTCTAATTTACTACACTTTTAATTGAGTTTGAGCTTTAAAATCGCTAGTGTTTTGCACTAATTGTGAGTGTTTATGCCTTGTATGAGTGATTCCGAGCTATGTAGATGTTATGGAATGAATTCAAGAGATTTTGAGCTTTGAAGTCTGAGTAAAATATCAAGTAATTAAGCCGGTATCGTGTTCGGGGATCAACGGATGATAGTTAAGAACGAACGAAGAATCGAGTAGGCATACTATGCACTGTCTAGTAAAATGCACATAACTTTTAGCTCAGAACTCTATTTGAGTTCCACAATATATGGTTGGAAAGTTAATTCAAAGGTCTACAACTTGTACGTTTTACATATTTCCAAATTCTCAAAAATAGCATGGTGAAAAATGCGCGACAAATGTACGGTCGTGCACTGGCCGCAGATGCGAGGTAGAAACTGGGTAAAATCCGTGGCCAAAGAAGATAAATGTTTATAATTTAGAGGATAAAATAGGTATTTGGCAATCCAAAATTTGGAAATCTAGTTGAGTGACATTCTGAGTGCAATAGGCATAGTTCAGTGACTTTGTTGTTACAAACGAAAGAAAAGTGATTTTTGGAGATAATTTGGGATAGTTGAGTGACCATTTGAGTAATGGACACGAAATATTAGTGATCACTTAGTTAACTCCAGAAAAGAGAACATTTCATTCTATTCAAGTTTACATGTATGTTTTGTGATCTTGAATAGCCAAATACCATTTGTTAGCACTACTGTGTTAAAATAAAATATTAGAAAGACTGTTAGCAGAAAACTGGAAAATTAATAAACGATAAGAAATATTCCGAGTGCACAATTTTCTTGTGTGTTCTTAAAGAATTTTAACCCCCTCACAAGTTGCCAAGGTAATGGATTAAATCCTCCCAGGATGAAACGGAATAAGCCTTCCTGCAACAGTGACAATACAAACTGCAGGATGCCAACGAACTCAAAGAACGGAGCAAAATCACACTTAGAATTTGAGAGAGAGAGACTACGAAGTAGAATGCAGTATTCAGAAAGAAATTCTAGATTTTCAGTGAGTAAAAGAAGAATGCCTCAGATTCATAGGCAATTATCGGAAGAGGTGTGATGTCTGTTCAGGAAAAAGTATCTGTTCTGGAGGGAAAACAACGTTAAGCAAAGGCAGCATTTTTTGGAGTTCGGTTATTCTGTTAATGAACTGACTGGTATTTAATTAATTATTAAATAATTAACTAAATAATTTTTTTCCAAAAAATAATCTTATCGATAAATCATTTCACAAATCCAAAATCCAAATCCAAAGCCAAAGTCAAAGTCGAAGCCGAGCCGAGCGAGCGACAACGCGAGGGTTCATTCTCTTCAACTTCTTTTAATAGTTCTAAGAAGTGATCCTATATTTATACACACAAGCGTAGTTGTCTTTCACCAATCTGGTACAAAGTTCATGACAAAGCTCACTTGATTCAAATTTTCATTTTTCTCTATTTTATTTCCCACCATTTCTCAATTCACACTCTTAAACTTTAAAGCCCAATGCTTTAAAGTCCAACAATACCCCACATGAATAGGAATGGCTGTAACAAGAATTATCATAGATGAAAGCTGTGTGATTTGCAAGTAAGGATTAATTGCATCTGGATAAGTAGGTTTCCCTTTGAACTTTTCATAGTGAACATATGTCGGATATACTCGGTCAATCGGTAGATTTGATATCTTTGAACCGTCAAACTTTAGTGTATACCTAGACAACTATATGTCACACAACCAACTCTTAACCGTCTTTTGGTTCTCATTGTTGTGTTCGTTTTAGCCATGAACACCGCCTGGTTTCATAAGTGCGTAGAGAATTGGGCTTACAGAATTCTCATTGAAGCGGCTTCCACTTCACACTTACATAGGTGATTCCTAAACGTGTAATCCTTTAGATTGACACTATTTGATAACTACCACATCAAACTTAGGTAATCATTAAAGAACGTGTAAAGTTCTATCCTTGTTACTGAACATTGTCTTCATCACGAGAAGGGACCAAAGATTTTACTTTGACAATGTTGAACCGGTCAATCACAACTTTGTTTGAGCTCCTTGAACCTAGATCTCGGAATATCTAAAATTCTAGGTAGAGTTACCGCCATGTTGACTTGTCCTCGGCCATAATCTCATTCCCTTAGATGATTTCTCAACTCCCTCTCTATTTAAGCCTTTTGTAAGCGGATCCGCCATATTATCCTTTGATCTTACATAATCAATAGCGATAATTTCACTAGAAAGTAGTTGTCTAATGGTGTTATGTCTTCATCGTATATGATGAGACTTTCTGTTATACATAACGCTTCTTGCCCATCCTACTGCAGCCTCACTATCGCAATGTATGCATATAAGAGCCAAAGGTTTTGGCCAGAACGAAATATCTTCTAAGAAATTTCGAAGCCATTCATCTTCTTCGCCGGCCTTATCCAAAGCTATAAACTTTGATTCCATTGTAGAGCGAGCGATGCACGTCTGTTTGGAAGACTTCCAAGATACTGATCCTCCACCAACACTAAAAATATATCCACTTGTGGACTTTGTTTCTGTTGAGCCGGTTATCCAATTTACATCACTATATCCTTCGATAACCGCATGATAATTATTGTAATGTAAAGCATAGTCTTGGGTATATTCCAAATATCCTAGAACTCGTTTCATTGCCACCCAGTGATGTTTGTTGGGATTACTTGTGAATCGACTAAGTTTACTTATTGCACAAGCTATATCATGACGTGTATAGTTCATGATATACATTAAGCTTCCCAACACATGAGCATACTCCAATTGAGACGTGTTTTCACCTTTATTCTTTATAAGATGGTGGTTTAAGTCAATTGGAGTTCTTGCACTTCTAAATTCCAAGTGTTTGAATTTTTCAAGTACCATTTTCACGTAATGTGATTGATACAAACTAAACCCTGAGGAGTTCTCTGAATTTTAATTCCTAGAATCACATCGACAACTCCTAAGTTTTCCATATCAAACTTGCTAGCAAGCATACGCTTAGTAGCTTGAATGTCGGCAATGTCTTTGCTCATTATTAACATATCATCAACATATAAGCAAACAATGACTATATAATTTGGAACGTTCTTAATGTGAACACATTTATCACATTCATTAATCTTAAATCCATTTGACAACATTGTTGGTCAAATTTCGCATGCCATTGCTTAGGTGCTCGTTTTAGTCCATAAAGGGACTTAACAAGTCGACACAACTTCTTTTCCTTTACCGGAACCACAAACCCTTCAGGTTGGTTCATGTAAATTTCTTCCTCTAGATAACCATTTAAAAAGGTTGTTTTTACATCCATTTGATGGATTTGAAGACCATACAAGGCGGCTAACGTTATTAGCATCCGAACGGATGTAATTCTTGTTGCCGGCGAGTATGTGTCAAAATAGTCAAGACCTTCTCGCTGTCTAAATCCTTTGACAACAAGTCTTGCCTTGTATTTGTCAATAGTACCATCGTCTTTTATTTTCTTCTTGAAAATCTATTTAGAACCCAATGTTTTGTAACCTGGAGGAAGATCAACCAATTTCAAGGTATGATTTCTCAAGATGGATTCTATTTCACTATTGACAGCTTCTTTACAATATTGTGCTTCTGAGGAAGACATTGCTTCCTTGAAGGTTCGTGGCTCATTTTTTAGCAAGAAAGTCAGAAAATCTGGACCGAATGAAGTAGATGTCCGTTGACATTTACTTCTTCTCGGATTTTCCTCATTAGGCATACCATCTGTTATTTCCTCCCGAGGTCGTTTTGACTTTTGGGAGGTCAATTCACTTTCCTTTTTATACAGATAAATAGTTTCAAAGAATTCAACATTATCTGATTCTATTATCGTATTAACGTGAATCTCAGGATTTTCTAATTTATGAACCAAAAAACAATATGCCTTGCTATTGGTTACATATCCAATAATTACACAATCAACTATTTTTGGACCTATCTTAACCATTTTAGGTTTAGGAACTTGTACCTTAGCTAAACACCCCCACCCTTTGAAGTACTTCAAGCTAGGCTTCCTTTTTTTCATTTTTCATAAGGAATGGACTGTGTTTTACTATGAGGTACACGGTTGATTATTCGGTTAGCTGTAAGTATAGCTTCCCCCTACAAGTTATGTGGTAAACTAAAACTTATCAATAACGCATTCATCATTTCTTTCAACGTTCGATTCTTTCTCTCTGCAATTTCATTACATTGTGGAGAGTAAGGGGCAGTTGTTTGGTGAATAATGCCATTTTCCAAATATATTTCTTCAAAAGGAGATTCATATTCGCCACCCCTATCACTTCTTATCATTTTGATCTTTTTGTTTAGTTGTGTTTCAACTTCACTTTTGTATTGCTTGAAAGCATCAATTGCTTCATCTTTACTACTAAGTAAGTAAACATAGTAATATCTCGTACTATCGTCAATAAAAGTAATAAAATACTTTTTCCCACCGCGAGATGGTGTTGACTTCATTTCGTAAATATCTGTGTGAATTAAGTCTAGTGGACTTGAATTCCTTTCAGCGGACTTATAAGGATGCTTAGCATACTTTGATTCCACACATATTTGACATTTGGAATTAATGCAATCAAATTTTGGCAATACTTCTAAATTTATCATTTTTCGCAATGTTTTGAAGTTGATGTGGCCTAGGCGTGCATGCCATAAAGTGTTTGACTCAAGTAAGTAAGAAGAAGCATTAACTTTATTGATAGGAACTGCTATTACATTTAGCTTAAAAAGACCCTCATTCAGGTAACCTTTTCCTACATACATATCATTCTTACTTAATACAACACTATTAGAAACAAAAATATATTTCAATCCATTCTTGACAAGAAGTGAGGTAGACACAAGATTCTTGCAAATTTTTGGAACATGGAGAACTTGGTTTAGAGTCACAATTTTTTCCGACGTCATCTTCAAGGCAATTTTGCCAACTCCTTCAATTTTGGTTGTAGACGAATTTTCCATAAAAATTGTCTCGTCAGGTCCTGCGGGGTCATAAGAAGAAAATAACTCCTTGTTAGCACAAACATGATGGGTGGCTCCAGAATCAATCCACCATTCTTTAGGATTTCCTACCAAGTTGCATTCAGACAACATGACACACAAGTCCTCCATTTCGTCAATATTTTCAACCATGTTAGCTTGATTCTTCTTCTTCTTCTTTTGTACATCATTCTTTGGTGCACGACAATCCACAGCCTTATGTCCAGACTTTCCACAGTTGTGGAAATTACCCTTGAACGTTTTCTTGCTTGGGTAATTCTTTGGTCCAGAAGCCTTCTTTCTCTTCTTATTTTGTGGCGCCTCCTCAACAATATTAGCCCTTATTATTGTCGAGTTTCCACGTGACTTCGTTTCAGCATTTTTGTTGTCTTCTTCTATCCTCAACCGAACAATCAAATCTTTAAGTGTCATCTCTTTACGCTTGTGTTTTAGATAGTTCTTGAAGTCCTTCCACAACGGAGGTAGCTTCTCAATAAAAGCGGCGACTTGAAAGGCCTCATTTATGACCATACCTTCAATAATAAATTCATAATTAATAACAAGATAAATCTTATTAATAAAATTATTGATTCGGGTCATACCTTCAGCAAGGAGGTCATGCACAATGACTTGTAATTCTTGGACTTGAGTTATGACCGACCTAGTGTCAACCATCTTGAAATCCAAAAATTTTGCAGCCACAAAACTTCTTAAGTCCGGCATCCTCAGTCTTGTACTTCTTCTCAAGCGCATTCCATCACGCTTTTGAAGTTTCCATGACACTATAGACATTATACAAGCTATCTTCCAAACAACTCAAAATGTAGTTTTTGCATAAGAAATCAGAATGTTTCCATGCTTCAGTCACAACAAATTGTTCGTCATCCGGAGTGCCTTCAGCCACGACCGGAGGATCCTCCTTGATGAATTGCTACAAACTCAACGTAGATAGAAAAGCATCTTCATTTGCCAACGTTTGAAGTCAATACCGAAAAACTTTTCGGGTTTTTCTGCTGGTGCCATAGCATGAGCAGGAGTTGAACGACTTGATGAGGCAGCAATACTCGTAACAGTAGCACCCGTTCCAGCAACATTTCTATTAGTTTAGTTTTCATTCATCATGTTTCTGTAAAGTTGGAGACAAAACAGAACTATGTTAAATCAGTGAAGTTTTGATATCTTCAAACTGAATACCAAACCAAACATACAACACGTAACAATAGTGAAGTTTTTATATACTTCAACCCGTATGTTTATTATTCCGGTAAAGTTTTGATATACTTTAAATCGGACAGAATAATTATTGGAGTAGAAAGCACGAAGGCTTTAGTCTCCAAACCAGTATACAAAATATAGATAACAGTTTAATATATAACACACAGAAACGTTAGTAAAATTCCTTAAGCTTGTTAGCGCTACTATGTTATAATAAAATATTAGAAAGACTGTTAGCAGAAAACTGGAAAATTAATAAACGATAAGAAATATTCCTAGTCCACAATTTCCTTGTGTGTCCTTAATGAATTTTAACCCCCTCACAAGTTGCCAAGGTAATGGATTAACTCCTCCCAGGATGAAACGGAATAAACCTTCCTGCAACAGTGACAATACAAACTGCAGGATACCAACGAACTCAAAGAACGGAGCAAAATCACACTTACGAATTTGAGAGAGAGAGAGACTGCGAAGTAGAATGAAGTATTCAAAAGGAAATTCTCGATTTTCAGTGAGTGGAAAAAGAAACCATGCCTCAGAATTTATAGGCAATTATCGGAAGAGGTGTGATGTCTGTTCATGAGGGAAAACAACGTTCAGCAAAGGCATCCAATTAATTTCGTTAATGAACTAACTAGCATTTAATTAATTATTAGATAATTAATTCCAAAGCCAAAGCCGAGCCGAGCCGAGCGACGACGGCGCGAGGGTTCATTCTCTTCAACTCCTTTTAAGAGTTCTAAGAAGTGATCCTATATTTATACACACAAGTGTAGTTGTCTTTTATCAATGTGGTACAAAGTTCATGACAAAAGCTCACTTGATTCAAATTTTTATTTCCCTCTATTTTATTTCCCACTATTTCCCAATTCACACTCTTAGACTTTAAAGCTTAATGCTTAAAGTCTTTAAAGCCCAATACTTTAAAGTCCAATACCATCTAAACCAACATTCTCAATTCTTCAAATTAAAATTTGCATAATTGACATAAAAAGCTTGTCTTTCTAATTACTTCAAGATCAATATACATAATAAAATAAACTATTTATCATGAAGTTGTTGTCCTGGTAGTTTTATCTTTGGGAAAGAATCCTTATCAATCTCGAAAAATATACATAGGAAAAATCTGTAGACTGTAATACTAATATTTGATATGAAAGGTTAAATTCTAATCACTCCAAAATCAAAAATAAATATATTGAAAAGCCTCTACTGTAAAGGTATTCCTTGTTCATCTTTAGAGAAGAAAATCCACATTAATCTGGGAAAAAATAGACCATAAAGTGGTCGGGATCAACAATTTAGGCCATATCATCAATTTTTCAAAGCATGCCATACTATTGGTAAAAGTATCTGTTACTTCAAAAAGAGATAGACTAATCAAAAAGTTACCGTAGCACGAGCTAGCCAGTTTTTAGATTGATCATTCAAAAATAGCCAGCGTTTGTAAAGTCTTTAAAAAATAATTACTATTTTGCTGCAATACGGAAAGTTCCAGCATAATATACTCTAGATCGGCGCACTTGTGTATGAACTTTCAGCATATTATGTTAATATGCTAGAAATCTAGAACTCCAGCACCCTGCGCAGGAGGCTCACTAGATACTGGAGGTGCATAATAAGGCTCCTGAGACCTAGGTGGAGCTGGAATTCCAATGGTCAGTCTAGTAGACCTGGCCCGAGCCAGTCAAAACTGCCACATCCTCCTAGAGATTATTTTGAGTGTGGTGACACACGCCATGTGGTGAGGGATTGCCCCAGACTTAGGAGGGGTGCACCTCCATAGACTTCTCAGCCACATCATGCCCCGCAGAGTTCTCAGGCTATGATCCTAGTACCAATTGCTACCCCACCTGCCAGCTAGAGGTAGAGGTTGGGGAGGTAGAGGTCGCCCTCGAAGGAGAGGCCAGACCAGATATTATGCCCTTCCTGCTCGTACTGAGGTTGTCGCCTCCGATTCTGTCATCACATGTACTATTTTGGTCTGTCACAGAGATGCATTAGTTCTATTCGATCCACGCTCCACTTATTGTTATGTGTATTTTTACTTTGAACTAATTTGGGTGTATCTGGGGATTCTTTAAGTTCCCCTATTTATGTTTCTACTCTTTTGGGAGATTCTCTTATTGTGGATCGCATTTATCGGTCGTGTTTGATTGCTCTTAGTGGTTTTGAGACCAGAGCCGATTTGTTATTTC
This sequence comes from Nicotiana glauca, assembly GCA_026770625.1. NCBI lineage: Eukaryota > Viridiplantae > Streptophyta > Magnoliopsida > Solanales > Solanaceae > Nicotiana > Nicotiana glauca. Next base: position 68,868 of record MU664982.1, read on the forward strand.
TCTGCATGGTAGAATTTAATGTTATTTTGGGCATGGATTGGTTGTCGCCCCATTATGCTATTCTTGATTGTCACGCCAAAACCGTAATACTGGCTATACCAGGTGTACCGCGTGTTGATTGGAAGGGTATCTTAGATCATACTTCCAGTAGAGTTATTTCATTCCTTAAGGCTCAGTGTATGGTTGAAAAGGGGTGTGAAGCGTATCTAGCTTATGTGAGAGATGTCAGTATTGATACCCCTACAGTTGATTTAGTCCCTAGTACGAGATTTCTCTGATGTGTTTCCAACTGACCTTCCGGGCATGCCACCTGATAGAGATATTGATTTTGGAATTTATTTGTTGCCGTGGACTCAGCCTATATCTATTCCTCCGTACCGTACGTCTCCTCCTGAGTTGAAAGAGTTGAAGGAGCAATTATAGGAATTGCTTGATAAGGGTTTCATTTGGCCCAGTGTATCGCCTTGGGTGCTTCTGTCTTATTCATAAATAAGAAGGATAGTTCTATGCGTATGTGTATTGATTATCGCCAGTTGAACAAGGTTACAGTGAATAACCGCTATCCTTCGCCTCGTATTGATGACCTGTTTGATCAGTTATAGGTCGCTCGTGTGTTTTCTAAGATTGACTTGCATTCAGGCTATTATCAGTTGAAGATTCAGGAGCCAGATATCCTGAAGACTGCCTACAGGACTCGGTATGGTCATTACGAGTTCCTTGCTATGTCATTTGGGCTGACTAATGCCCCAGCAACCTTCATGTATCTGATGCATAGTGTATTGACTCATTCATGATTGTCTTTATTGATGACATTCTAGTATATTCCAGAATTTAGGAAGATCATGAGAAGCACCTGAAGACAGTGCTTCAGACTTTGAGGGAGAAGAAATTACATGCCAAGTTCTTTAAATGTGAGTTTTGGTTGGATTCTATAGCATTCTTGGGTCATGTGGTTTCGAGTGAGGGTATTCAGGTGGATCCGAAGAAAGTGGAGGAAGTACAGAGTTGGCCCAGACCATCCCCAGCTATAGAGATCCAGAGTTTTCTTGGCTTAGTGGGTTATTATTATCGATTTGTTTAGGGGTTTTCATCTATTATAGCCCCTATGACCAGGCTGACACAGAAGGGTGCTTCGTTCCAGTGGACGGAAGAGTGCGAGAAGAGCATTCAGAAGCTCAAGACAGTTTTTACTACAGCCCCAGTTTTGATATTTCCTATCGGTTCAGGGTCTTATACTGTCTGTTGTGATGCCTCAAGGGTTATCCTTGGAGCGGTATTGATGAAAGACGGTATGGCGATTGACTACGCGTCCAGACAGTTGAAGATACATGAGAAGAATTATCCTGTCCATGATCTCGAGTTAGCTACTATTGTTCACACCTTGAAGATCTGGCGTCATTATTTGTACGGTGTGCCTTGTGAGATTTATACTGATCACCAGAGTTTGCAGCATCTGTTCAAGCAGAAGGACCTTAACTTGCGCCAGATGAGGTGTTTAGAGTTGCTGAAGGACTATGATATCACTATATTGTATCACCCGGGCAAGGCCAATGTGGTGGCCAATGCCTTGAGTCGCCGGGCGGAGAGTTCGGGGAGTTTAGCTTATTTACCAACAATAAAGAGGCCCATGGCGATGGATGTTCAGGAATTAGCTAGCCAGTTTGTGAGGTTGGATCTTTCGGATCCCACTAGGGTTCTAGCTTGCGTGGTCTCTTGGTCTTCCTTGTTTGATCGTATCCGGGAGCGTCAGTTTGATGACCCTCAATTTTCTTATCCTCAAGGATAAAGTGTTGCATGGAGATTCTAGAGATGTGACTATTGGTGATGATGAGGTATTGAGGATGTAGGGTCGAGTTTATATACCTAATATTGATGGGCTTCGGGAGTTGATTCTAGAGGAGGCCTATAGTTCGCGGTATTCCATTCATCCGGGTGCCGCGAAGATGTATCAGGATTTGAGACAACACTACTGGTGGAGGCGGATGAAGAAAGATATAGTTGGTTTTGTAGCTCGATGCCTTAATTGTCAACAGGTGAAGTATGAGCACCAGTGACCAGGTAGATTGCTTCAGCAGATAGAAATTCTGGAGTGAAAGTGGGAGCGGATCACCAAGGACTTCATATATAGGCTCCCACAGACTTTAAGGAAGTTTGATGCCATTTGGGTTATTGTGGATCGGCTGACCAAGTCTGCATATTTCATTTCTATGTGTACTACCTATTCCTCGAAGCGGTTGGCGGTGATTTATATTCGGGAGACTGTCCGTCTGCATGGTATTCCAGCTTCTATCATTGCAGACAAAGTTACTCAGTTCACGTCATGGTTTTGGAGAGCCGTATAGCATGAGTTAGGTACTCGGGTGGAGTTGAGCACAACATTTCACCCTCAGACGGACAGACAGTCCGAGTGCACTATTCAGATTCTTAAGGACCTGCTCCGTGCATGTGTGATTGAGTTTGGAGGGTCTTGGGATCAGTTCTTGCCATTGGTGGAGTTTGCCTACAACAACAACCATCACTCCAACATTCAGATGGCCCCGTATGAGGCTTTATATGGTAAGCGGTGTAGATCTCCGGTGGGTTGGTTCGAGCCGGGTGAGGCTAGATTATTAGGCACAGACTTGGTATAGGATGCCTTGGATAAGGTTAAGGTGATTTAGGATAGACTCCGTACATCCCAGTCCAGATAGAAGAGCTATGAGGGCCGGAAGGTTCGTGATGTTTCCTACTTGGTCGGAGAGCGGGTTCTGCTTCAGGTATCACCTATGAAGGGCGTTATGAGATTTGGGAATAAAGGGAAGTTGAGTCTGAGGTTTATTGGCCCTTTTGAGATATTGAGGCATGTTGGGGAGGTTGCTTATGAGCTTGCATTACCTCCCAGCTTGGCAGGAGTTCAACCGGTGTTTCACGTCTCGATGCTCCGAAGGTATCACAGTGATCTGTCACACGTGTTGGATTGCAGTTCAGTCCAGTTGAACAAGGATCTATCTTATGTTGATGAGCTAGTACCGATATTGGATAGGTAAATTCAAAAGTTGAGATCAAAGAACATTGCATCTGTAAAGGTTCAGTGGTGGGGTCAGCCAGTCAAGAAGGCGACTTGGGAGACCGAGAAAGATATGCGCAGTCGTTACCCTCATCTTTTCACTACTTCAGGTATGTCTCTATGCTCGTTCGAGGATGAATGAATGTTTAAGTGTGGGAGGATGTAACAACCCGGCCGATCGTTTTTAGAATTTATGCCCCGATCCCCTATTAACTGCTTTTCCCGTGTTTGTTTCTGCTATTATGAGTTGCTGGGAAGATTTATTTGGAAATTCGGAGAGTTTTGGGACACTTAGTCCCTAAATGAGAGCTTAAGTTTTGGGAAATTTGACCGTAGTTAGAACAGTGTAAAGATGGACTTAGAATGGAATTCGTGTGGTTCCATTAGCTCCGTTGGGTGATTTCGGGTTTAGGAGCGTGTTCAGATTGTGTTTTGGAGGTCCGTAGCTAATTTAGGCTTGAATTGCCGAAAGTTGAATTTTTGAAGTTTTCGGTTCAATAGTGAGATTTTGATTGGAGGGTCAGAATGGAATTTCGAAAGTTGGAGTAGCTCCGTAGCGTTGGATGTGACGTGTGTGCAAAAGTTTGGGTCATTCAGACGTGGTTTGGTATACTTTTTGATCAAAAGCGGAATTCGGAAGATTTTAGAACCTTAGGCTTGAATTCGATGTGTTTTAGTCATTTTGATGTTGTTTGAGGTGTTTAAAGGTTGGTATAAGTTTGAATGGTTATATTAGACTTGTTTGTGTTTTTGGTTGAGGTCCTAGGGGCCTTGGGATGGTTTCAGAAGGTTGTCGAAAGAGTTAGGAGTTATTTGAGCAGCTTCAGCTGCTGGTTTTCTGTCATAACAGCACCTGCGGTTGGGTCCCGCAGGTGTGTAGCTACAGAAGCGGCATTGTCATCGCAGAAGCGGAATTAGGGAGGAACAGCAGGATTCGCAAATGTGGAAGATTTACCGTAGAAGCGGTACCGCACCTGCGAATGAGGAATCGTAGGTGCGGAGAAGGCTGAGTTAGTGATTTGTCGCAGATTTGACTGTTGATCTGCAAAAGCGGGACTGTAGGTGCGGTCCCATGACCACAGAAGCGGATCAAGTGCGCAGAAGCATATAAATTGTTGCCTTCGCAAATTTGAGCCATTTTCACCTCTTTTCAAACGGGAAGAAGCCTTGTGGAGCATTTTCAAGAGGGATTTGCAGAGGAGTTCATTGGGATTTGGGCCATTTGGAGTTGAATACTCGTGGCAAGAACGTGGTTTCGAGTTGATTTGGAGCCGGTTCGAGGTAAGTGGCTTGTCTAACCTTGTGTGGGGGAACCTACCATTAGAATTTGATATTGTTGATATTTGAAATGCCCTGTATGTAAGGTGATGAGTGCGTACCTGTGCTAATTATTGAAAAATATCCAATTTCCATTAAGTATTTAGAATTGTGTTTTCCTTTCCATTTATACTACTTGCAAGTTAAGCCTATTGTTAGCTTAGGGAAGCATGTCTAATTGATTTAGCTGCTTATTTGTTCTATTGCCCTATCTGAATTATGTGCAGCATGATAGGTTAGACATACCTGCTATACCTTGGTGTGAAATTTGATTGAATTAAGTATTCTTCTTGTTGCTGCTGTGTATTTCCTTTGGGGTACAGGATAGTATCCTGGGAGATCCCCCCTGTATGTTTACTTTGGGACTACGGATTTGTATTCCGGGAGATCCCCCTGCACTTTTACATTGGAAGTATGGGATTGCAACCGGTAGATTCCCCCCAGTATTGAGTATTTATATTTGGGACTACGGATGTGATATTCCGGTAGATCCTCGCACATTTACCAGTTGGACTACGTGACTGCACCCTGGAGATCCACTGGATATTTATAATTGGGGACTACGGGACGATATCCTGGGAGATCCCCTGGTTGTTATCTCTGTGTTGAGCTGTATTGGTCTTTCCGTGATTACCTTGTTCTGTTAAAGTTGCTGTTGTTCTTTTATCATGTGTTACCTTTTACCGTTGCACTTAAGTATACTGTCTTATTCTACACTATTATTATAGCTTGCATTTCCTTTAACTTCAGTAGGGCCTTGACCTTTCTCGTCATTACCCGATTGAGGTTAGTTTTGGAACTTACTAAGTACCGTTGTAGTGTACTCATTCCCTTCCTACGCATGTTTTTCATGTGCAGATCTAGGTTCTTCGACTCAGTCCTACCATTCTTGAGACAGAGTGATCTATCAGAGACTTCGAGGTATGTCTGCAGCGTCCACAGACCGATGAGTCCCTTCCCATTTTGGCTCATAGTATTAGGCCTTCTGTATTTTCTTTTGTTTAGACACTCTGGAGTTAGAACACTGTAGTTATTACATAGCTTGTGATTTTATGAGATTCCGGTGACAGGCTTTATTGTAAAACATGGAGATTTATTAGTTGCATAGAAATCAAAGAAGCAGAATACAATGTCCAAAAATTTCAACAGAAACAAAATACAGGAGCACGACTTCAGTTGTTTCAGAGTTAATATGGTTAATAGGAGTGTTCAAGGAGATGGGAGCAGAAGTAGAGTTTCTAGTTTTGGTACATTGTGACAGTAAAGCTACATTACAAATAGCAGCAAATCCTGTATATCATGAGAGGACAAAGCACATTAAAATAGCTTACCATTTCATTAGAGAGAAGATTCAAAAGGGGCCGATTAGAACAATGCATGTAGGGTCAACAGATCAACTTGTAGACATTCTTACTAAGGGGCTTGCAAGACAACATTAGGAATTTTTGATGTCCAAGCAAGGAGTTCACAATATTTTTGCACCTACAAGCTTGAGGGGGAGTATTGAGATAACCGGAGATTAGGCACGTGGGAATTGTGTAATAGTTAATTGTACAATTTAATTATAGTTAGGAAAGTTGTTAGGTTGGTAATGTGGTTTAGCTAGGTGGTTAGTAGTGTGTTAGTTGCAAGTATAAATAGTGTACACTGTACAGACTTTCTAACACAATTAATGAGGATATCTGATTCTCCTTCTTTCTTGTTTTCTTCTCTACTATTATTTCTCCATTACTGATGCTTGAGACATACCTTGCATAGCGTTCTAGCACATGTTTGATCACTTTTGAAATTTGTGGTCTTAAAAAGCTTAAGCAATAAAAGTTTTATGGGGCCATGACATTTGTGTGGTTATAAAAACTTCTCATTAAGGGTAAAATAGATAAGATGAAGAGTTTAAAGTTGAATTATTTCTAAATTTAGAAATGTGTCATTTATTTTGGAATAAACCAAAAAGGAAAGCTCATCATCTAATTTGAAATGGAGGGAGTACTAGTTTTTATATGTAGGTAAATTGATCACTAAATCCCATTATAGTATCCTATTTTAATATAATCTTTTGTCGTCTGATTTATCGTCCACCAAGCTTTGTATTGTTAGCTTGCACATGCACCATGTTATTTTGATCCCAACAGGATTAACAGTTTAACCTTAGCAACTATAAGAGAAACTAGAGTTATCAGTATCCTGCAAGTTCACAATCAACCATAATTTTAGTGTGCTAGCATTGGATCGTGTGAAACCTTGAACAGAGAAATCTATAGAATAATACTGTTGATAATTAGACTTCCATTAGCAGAAATACATAAGCTTTCTCAAACTGTAGCCAGTAAGGTCACACTACTTCACTAGGCCAATTAAGCATTTATGTTTTAGAGATACGTCATTCTCTTTGATTTCATCATCTTGTTTAATTATCTCTCATGCTATCAAACTGATGGGGGTTCCAGCCACTGTTGCGATATTTTCATACAATCTTCTTTTTTGCTGCTCTTCCCTAATCTTTGCTTTTAGCCTCTTGGATAATGTCACTCTTCAGCCGGTTCAATCTTACCTAGATCAGACTTAATATAACTATCTGTGAATTCTACCTTTCTATGAACTTATGAAAGAAAAAGGTTTTACCCTGTTTGATTGGTTTGTTCTTGTGCCTTTACGATCTTATCTGTAACGACCTGACCGATTATTTTAAGATTTAGCATTCCGTTTGGCAGTTTGAGACCTTGATATCTTCATATGATGCATTATAACTTGTGTTTATGTTGGTTTCAATGTTCAAGAGGTTTTGGATTTATTTGAAAAAGTGATTCTCCATTTAGAAGCTTTAAGTTGGAAGAATTGACAATGTTCGACTTTTGAGTAGATGACTCATGTCGGAGTTTTGGTTGTTCCAATAGATCCAGATGGTTATTTTGAACTTAGGCATATGCCCAGATTTGATTTCTAAGATTCCTAGGTGAGTTTGAGGATAATTGTCGAAAGTTGGCACTTTGATGGTGTTGGAATTGGCTAAGCATGACATAGAGTGGACTTTGGTGATAGATTCCGTATGGTGTTTCGAGCCTTGGGGGGGGGGGG
>MU664982.1:85957-137587 GCA_026770625.1 Nicotiana glauca
TGAAAGTGAATCAGAATGGCTGACAAGTTAATGAAGCAGCATCTTCTTTCTTTGATTCTTAACTCTTAGCCTTTCTATTTTAGTATTTCCAATTGTTCAAATCTCTCTCTACTGTCTAACTTTTCAGAATGTATACTAGAATGCTTATCACTCAATCTCTCTCCCTTTCGAATACTCAAAACTGTCCCTTTTATTCTGATTTTTAGTCTTCTAAAGTGGTCCTTGAATTAGTGCAATTTCCACTGCAACTTATCCTTTCAAAAAATTATGCACTTAACCTTATTGCTTTTTTTTAAAAATAATCAATAATATTCATTCCAATCCTTAAAATCAGCAAGTGTATTTACCACTATTAATTGCTTTTTAACCTTTTTCAATTCCACTTAGGAGGGTCTCCACTAAGTTCTTAGCAGCCTCTAAATTAATTAGCAGCCCCTTATGCCCAAACTACCCCCTGAATTATCCTGGAAATCCCCTGAAAATTAATTCCTGGACCTCAAAGGTTCAGGCAGAACCTGAGGTCTAGTTGACTCAAATTGCAAGGGTCTGAATGACTAAATGCAAAACAGAGTCATGAAGCAATCAGAGACTAATTCGAGTGACAGCCAAAACAAAATAAATTACTATTGAATTCTTTTAAGCGAACGCCCGAACTGATCAAATAAGTTATTAAAAATCTAATATAATTTAATCAACAACAAAATGTTATTCAATTTATGCAAACAAACACAATCTAATTCTAGTCCAGCATTCTTCAAAAACAGGAAACATGCTATATTTAAATGATTCAAAATTTTAAAAACTATTTATTTCATTATTCACAGAGAAAATAAAGAACAAACATTTTACAATATTTTGAAACAAAACCTAATCTAAATCTTTAACTAATCCGTTCAGAGAGAAAAGAAAAAGAAGAGAAAAAGAGGAAGAAATTGAAATACCAAAAAAAATAAAATAGAACAAAGAAACTCACCCTTTCGTCCCGACTTGGTGACTGACTTCTCCAATTAAATCCCCCAATAAGTTCAAGCACTTGTTCTCTGTTAAGAACAAGTGAAAGCCCTTATTGGGTGATAAAAATCAGTTCATCTCAATGAACTGGAACCCTAATCCGGACTTAGGCTTTTAAGACTTGGACTCTTCGATTTAAAATTCGATGAATTGGAGGGGTATTCGAGGGTAACTATTGGTGGATTAGGGGTGAGGGGGTCAATGAGGTCATTGGGTGTTAGTTTGGGACTAATAGGAAGTGGCGCTGCTACTGAGGAATTTTGTGGCGGCGCTAGGGTTCATGCGGTCAAATAAATATTCGAGGGGTTCTGGTGTTATTTGACGGTAGGGGTTTAGATATTCGGGAAGAAGAAGGTAAGGGGGACCTAGGGTGTAAATTTGGTGGCCATCGAAGGTAATGCCACTGCACATGGTGGAGGGACTATCGGCTTTTTTGGATATTCGAGAAGCTCTGGTGGGTGTTGAGGGAAATAAATTGTAGATCGGTGATGGGGAGGTTAAGGGGATTTTGTGGTGTTATTTCGGTAGGGTTTGGTGACTGACCGCCGCGGTAGGCGATTTCCGGCGGGCGGTCAGCGGTGGTTCGTGGTCTGGTCTCTGAGAACTTGAGAGAGACGAAGAGGGGGAGGGGGTTCTAAGGGGGTTGGGGTCGTTTGGATCCTTATATACTAGGGGGAAAATTGAATCCAAGCCGTTGGATCAGACGAGATCAACGGCTTGGATTATTTGACTAATTGGAACGACGTCGTTCCATTACCTTATGAGACCGGATCGGTCTCTGATGTAAACGGATCAGGGCTGGACAATGGGTCATGAGGTGTGTTTTTGACCGTTGGATGAAAGAATTTTAACGGCTCAGATTAAAATGACTGAAACGGTGTCATTTTGGTCATGCCTGGACACGGATTGGGTTGGGGTTGATTTTGGGCTGGACTGTGTGGGTATTTTGATTTGGGCTTGAATTTAATTTTAAAAATGGCCCAAGTCCGTCTTCTTCCAATTCTTTTCCTTTTGTCTTATTTTCTAAAATTCTAATAATAATAAAATTACAAACCTAAATTAATTTTTTGATCAAATTATCCTAAAATACTAATTAACTCTAAATGGTAATTTTCACAAAATAGCTAAGTTTAAAAGAAAATTACACAATTTGACATTTAAATACTTAAAATGTAAACTACGTAATTTTTATGATTTTCATTCTTTTGCAAAACAACTAATTATTGATTAATTCAAAAATGTCTATTTGAATTGTAAAAACAATTGCAATATATTTTTGTATTTTTCGTTAATTAAACAACATAAACATGCACGGACACAGGCAAATAATGACATAAAATACCACAAAAATGCGTACAATAAAAACAGACAATTTTTTGTTTTGATTTCTTTGGGAGTAGTTCGTGTGGGGCAAAAATCACGTGCTCACAAGTCTCCCTCTTTGCCCGTAAACACGAAGAGTTTTTGTGTACAGACAAAGTGAGCAGATACGAGCAATTTTTGCTCGTTTGAATACTCCGTGTGAAGCAAATTTTTTGGAAAGATTTGACCGAACCTCTGCTTCAAAGGTTTCCTACATATCCTTGGCTATAAAGGAATCATGTCAATGTAGTTCGGGAAATTTTGGTAGCTAGGACTACCATGAAGTTGTGTTTACTGTTGCTGCTGCTGCTACTTGCTGATCCCCTTATTACACCATGTTAAAAAGGAAAATAAAGAAGCTAGACTAAGCTATGAATTACAGAGACTTATATTCAAACTTGTTCTGCCACCGTTGTTGCCTTGTCGCCCTGTATTTCCTTACAACAATCCTTTTGCTGTTGTCTTGTGCCGACTTCTCGACTCGAACTATATTTTTCCGCTCTCCAGGTGAGTGTTTTGTTGCTGAATCTTTTGGACGTCTTCTCTTGATTATCTTTGTCTTCCTCTGTTCTCCAGGCGAGTTCCTGACTTCTTGACTTGATCGTATTCTTCTGTTCTTCAGGCGGGCTCCTGACTTCTTTGACTTGAAATGTATTCCTCTGTTCTCCAGGCGGGGCCCTGACTTCTTGACTTAAAATGTATCCTCTGTTCTCCAGGTGGGCTCCTGACTTCTTGACTTGAAATGTATTCCTTTATTCTCCAGGCAGGCTCCTAACTTCTTGACTTGAAATGTATTCCTCTATTCTCCAGGCGGGCTCCTGACTTCTTGACTTCAATAGGTACGCCTCCGTTCTACAGGCGGACTCCTGACTTCAACAAAATAGACAAAACCAAGAAAATTTTTGTCCCAGTTTGGTGACTGGCCATCATATCAATAAGAATTTGAAAGCTAAAATTTGAATTGTACTCCATCTGTTCTTCAGGCGGGGTCCTGACTTGAAATGTACTCCTCTGTTTTTCAGGCGGGCTCCTGACTTCAACTTGAATCGTATTCCTCTGTTCTCCAGGCTGGCTCCTAACTTCAACTACTTTAACAATTTCAAGGATACACCTGTATTCTCCAGGCGGGCTCCTGACTTCTTGATCTTGAAAGATACACCTCTATTCTCCAGGTGGGCTCCTAACTGCTAAAACTTGAAATATATACCTCTATACTCCAGGCGGATTCCTGACTTCAACAATAATGGATAAAACAAAGGGACTTTTCCACCCCAGTTTGGTAGCTGGTGCGTGTCATTCTTACCAATTATTAACAAAACTTGAAACTGAAATTTGAATTATACTCCCTCTATTCTTCAGGCGGGGTCCTGATTTCTGAAACTTGAAAAGTATGCCTCTGCTCTCCAGGCGGGCTTCTGGCTTTAAAATTTAAATGTTGCCTCCGTTCTTCAGGTGGGCTCCTGACTTCTACAATAACAAACAAAACAAAAAAAATCTTTCTTCCCTAGTTTGATAACTGGGTGTAACTGTGAGTAGCAATTGAATTATATTAATAATGATACTTTAAAAGCTATATCACATTATCCAGGTGGGTCCTGAAAACTTCTAGTAACTCGCACCTGTTTAATACTCCATTATATTTTCTTACTACTGAACCTCTTGTTTTTCCTTTCTCTCTCTTTTTTTTTCAAAATAATCTTATGTTATATCCCATTATCCAGGAGGGTCCTGAAACCTTTCAACTCTGACCTTAGGCGTGACAACTTCCATGTTTAAATTAAACTTCCTCGCATCATTCATTATCCTAATTCTTGTTACTACCGAAAATCTTAAAGCTTAGCCCCATTGTCCAGGAGCGTCCTGAGAACATCCCCATTCAAATTGGGGTAAAAAGGTGAAAAAAGAAAGTGTTTCTTCTTTAGAGAAAATATGGAAAAAGATGGTGTTTCTTCTTTGGGGAAAAGGTGGAAAAAGATAGTGTTTCTTTGAGTTCCTTTTCGTGTTCTTCTTCTTATGCTTATTTCAAACAAGTCCCATTTTCCAGGAGGGTCATGAGAATCTAATTAAACAAACCTGTCCGGTACTTACTTTTCCTTGTAGCATGTTTCTCCACTATCGACAACATTTTCCATACCTGTTTCAAATCAAAGAAAATCTTGTCAGTTTAAAATATGTCACTGGTTGTGATACTCTTGCTGGGGATGGTTTTCCCCTTTGCTCCTTCCCGTGTTCTACTTCGTTCGACTGCCTTGATCTTGGTCGAGAATTTTCGACCTTCTGACTACTCCTTATCCACAAACTTTAGTCTGTTGTTTTCCGCTTTTAACCTTTTTATCTGAATCCTTCCAACTGTTGCCTTCCCCTTTTGGATTTTTATCCGATCCCATATTTTCACAGAACATCCATCACTTTATCATTTGGTTTATCAATGACGCTTCTCATGTCCCATCACTTTCTTTTCGGCATATCCTAGCCTCACTTTGCCCTGCATTACTTTGGAATCTGGCAGTAAACTCTAAAAATCCTTCTTATTTGTTAAAACAAACTATTATTGGAAAAGTCTTAGCCAAAAGGAATGAAATATGATGACTTTAAAATATGAAGAAAACAAAGGAAAAGATCTTCCTTTAGAAGATTTTGAGAAAGGAAAAGACTTATCTGAATGGGATAACTGACCCCAATGATCATGTTGTGCATTTTGGTTTAATCAACCCAGTCTATTCAATCAATCAATTTCCAAATTGTCCTGCTTTGTGCCTCAAAGTTTTCCTCAGCCTAACTCTTTTTCTGAATCCCCATCTTCGTTCAACTTGATGTCTTGACGAATCTTTTGCCGTCAACCTAACCTTACTTGTTCCTTCCTCAATTCCTTGTCGCCTCATGGTGCCCGTGAAGGTTTTCACCAATAAGACTCTCTTATTTTCATTTTCTCTTAGCTTTTGTCGCCTTACAGTGCCTTTGCGGGTTTGCACTAATAAGACTCTCTCATTTTTTAACTTCTCTCAGCTTTCATCGCCTTACAGTGCCCTTGCGGGTTTTCATTAATAGGACTCTCTCATTCTCCATTTTCCTTGCTTAAAACTGGAGTATTGCCCCTAGTATGAGTTATCCTCATTTACTTGACTTGGCACCTCTCGAAGACTGATCGGGAGGTCTTTCTCTGGATGTTAATATGGATTTTTGGATAGGTTCGGAAAGAAAAGGGTATCAAAGGGTTCAAACCAAATCCAACGAGTTAGAATTACAACTTTTGGAACCAATTTTCTTATTTCAGACATAACTTCTGCCCCAGTTTTCTTGTTTGGGGATCTTTCGAGTTTTATTTTCCTATGACCGAGCCGTGAAGCTGCCTACGTATCCTTAAAAGGAATCAGGTCAAACGTAGCTCATGTCTTCTTCCTTGTTGTTACATTTTTCTTTTCATTTGTTATTATTTTCTCTTTTCTATTTTTTTTCTCTTTACTCTTTCCTTTTCTTTCCTTTATTCTTTTTCTTTTCTTTTCGGTTATTAATTCCAAAAGAGGGGTATGAAATAAAAATAAATAAGGCTCAAAAGGGTGAACAAAAGGGTAAAGTATTTAGATAGCAGAACAAATTGCCTTCGTCATTTCAACCTTCGAGATAATGCCAAGTACAAACAAACAATGATTATATTTAAAGAAATCATACATAATATCTCTTGACTGCATCAGAATTGATAGCCATATCTATGCATTTTCCTTCAATATCTGTTAAACATAAAGCGCCATTGGACAATACTCTGGTAACAATGAACTGTCCTTGCCAGTTCGGGGCAAACTTGCCCTTTGCTTCAGCCTGATGGGGAAGGATTCGTTTCAACACTTGCTGCCCTACTTCAAACTTCCTGGGGTGCACCTTCTTGTTGTATGCTCTTGCCATCATTTTCTGATACAATTGGCCATGGCATACTGCTGCCAATCTTTTTTCATCAATTAAACTCAACTGCTCCAAACGGGTTTTTACCCACTCATCATCATCAATCTCAGCCTCGGAGACAATTTGAAGAGATGGGATATCAACTTTCGCAAGGATCACTACTTCGGTGCCATATACCAACAAATATGGGGTCGAACCTACTGAAGTACGAACAGTAGTGCGATAACCCAACATCACAATTGGCAACTTCTCATGACATTGCCTAGACCCTTCTACCATTTTCCTCAATATCTTCTTTATGTTCTTGTTGGCTTCTTCAACTACTCCATTCGCCTTAAGCCGATATGGGGTGGAATTACGATGTGTAATCTTAAACTGCTGACATATTTCTTTTATCAAATTGCTGTTAAGATTAGCACCATTATCTGTGATGATTACCTTTGGGATTCCAAATCGACAGATGATGTTGGAATGAACAAAATCGACCAGTGCTTTCTTGGTTACAGACTTGAAAGTTTTAGCCTCAACCTATTTGGTAAAGTAATCGATGGCCACCAGAATGAACCTGTGTCCGTTGGATGCTGCCAGATCAATGGGCCTAATGACATCCATGCCCCAAGCAACGAAGGGCCATGGTGCTGACATCATGTGCAATTTCGATGGCGGAGAATGAATCAAATCCCCGTGTACCTGGAATTGATGACGTTTGCGCACAAATGCAATACAATCTCGCTCCATAATGAGCCAATAATATCCTGCCTAAAGGATCTTCTTCGCCAATACATATCCGCTCATATGCGGTCCGCAAACTCCAGAATTTACTTCTGACATGACTGCCATAGCTTGTTTAACATCTACACATCTTAACAATCCGAGATTTGGTGTTCTTTTATACAACACTCCTCCACTGCGGAAAAATCCATTTGCCAGCCATCGAATAGCTCTCTTTTGATCTCACGTGGCTTGCACCGGGTACACTCCCATCCTGATGTATTCCTTGACATCATGGAACCATGGTTCGCCATCAAGATCTTACTCTATCATGTTACAGTAAACATACTAATCACGAACTTGAATATGCAATGGATCAACATGAATTTTGTCTGGATGGTGCAAATTGCTGCCAAGGTAGCCAAAGCATCGGCAACCTCATTATGGACTCTCGGGATATGCCTAAACTCCACCGATCGAAACCGTTGACAAAGGTCATGCAAACATTGTCTATACGGTATGAGTTTCAAATCCCGTATTTCCCATTCTTCTTGAATTTGATGTGCCAAGAGGTCCGAGTCCCCCAAGACCAAGACGTCCTGGACATCCATGTCCGCGGCTAACCGCAAACCCAAGATGCATGCCTCATACTCAGCCATGTTGTTGGTACAATAAAAATGAAGCTGAGCCGTAACAGGGTAGTGGTGTCCAATTTCAGAGATAAGTACCGCTCCTATTCCAACTCCTTTCATATTTGATGCCCCATCAAAGAAAAGTTTCCATCTTGGTTCTTCAGTCAGTTCTAGCTCATCGATATGCATTACTTCTTCATCAGGAAAATACGTCTCAATGGCTCGTATTCTTCATTGACTGGATTCTCAGCCAAGTGATCGGCCAGTGCTTGGGCTTTCATTGCTGTCCTCGTCACATAAACGATGTCAAACTCCGTGAGTAATATTTTCCATTCGCTAGTCTCCCTGTAGGCATAGGCTTTTGAAAAATATACTTCAATGGATCCAAGCGTGAAATGAGGTAAGTAGTATAGGATGACATATAATGCTTCAATTTCTGCACCACCCAAGTCAGGGCGCAACACATCTTTTCAAGTTGAGTGTACTTAACCTCATAAACCGTAAACTTCTTGCTGAGGTAGTAAATGGCTTGCTCCTTCCTGCCGGTGACGTCATATTGCCCCAGTACGCAGCCAAATGAATTCTCCAGGACCGTTAAATAAAGAATCAATGGTCTCCCTGGTTCTGGTGGAACCAACACAGGTGGATTTGACAAATACCCTTTTATCTGGTCAAATGCCTCCTGACATTCTTCAGTCCATTCGACCACAGCATCCTTCTTCAGTAGCTTGAAAATGGGTTCACAAGTTGCTGTGAGTTTAGCAATAAACCTGCTGATGTAATTCAACCTTCCTAACAGACTATTACTTCAGTTTTATTCTTTGAGGGTGGCAACTCTTGGATGGCTTTGATCTTTGATGGGTCCAACTCAATGCCTTGCCTACTGACTATTAATCCCAACAACTTTCCGGATAGAACACCAAATGGACATTTGGTAGGGTTGAGTTTGAGGTCGTATCTACGAAGCCTTTGAAAGAACTTCCTTAATGTGATGTGGTCGACCTGCTGCTTTGACTTAATGATTCACACCATCCACGTACACCTCAATCTCTTTATGGATCATATCATGGAATATAGTGGTCATTGCTCGCATGTATGTTGCCCCAGCGTTCTTCAGACCAAATGACATTACTCTGTAGCAATAAGTTCCCCATGGCGTGATGAATGCCATCTTCTCTGCATCTTCTTCATCCATCAAAATCTGATGATAACCAGCATAGCAATCCATAAAAGATCCAATTTCACGTTTGGCACAATTATCGATCAAAATGTGGATGTTGGGTAATGGAAAGTTGTCCTTTGGGCTAGCTTTGTTCAGATTGCGATAATCAACGCACACCCTGATTTTTCCATCCTTCTTCGGCACCGGCACTACATTGGCCAACCAATCAGGATACCGAGTGACCCGGATAACCTTTGCTTCTAGCTGTTTGGTTATCTCTTCCTTAATCTTCACACTCATATCGGTTTTGAATTTCCTCAATTTTTGCTTGACGGAAGGGAATGCCAGGTCAGTGGGCAATTTGTGAATCACTAAATCGGTGCTTAAACCTGGCATGTCGTCATATGACCATGCAAAAATGTCTTTGAATTCAACAAGTGTTCTGATTAATTCTTCCCTGATGTTTGGTTCAATGTGGACGCTTATTTTTGTTTCCCTGATGTTACCCGCATCCCCTAGATTGACGGCTTCCGTGTCATTTAAATTGGGTCTAGGTTTTTCTTCAAATTAACTTAGTTCCCTACTAATCTCTTTGAAGGCTTCATCCTCATCGTATTCCGACTCATAATCTACTTCTTGCACTATCACTTCGGAGTCAGATTGGTTTTCTAGACTGGGTTGAGGATTCCTTATGCATGCCATGTCATTAGGATCAGTATAAAGTGAACTGTACAGAAAAGAAAAGGGAATAAAAAAGATTAAAATAAAATAAAATTAAGGAATGAAGAAAAACTTTCATTTTATTGAAGTACGGGATAACAAGGTTTTGCACACTTTGACGAACACAAAATAAAAGAAATCTGGATTACAACCCTGGAATAATCCAGACAATAAGAAGGAAAATCAGAGCCAACTACCAAGACTCCCTCTGAGTGGGAAGAAGAGTAGCTTTCCAATTATTGATCTTTGCCTTTTGTCCCACGAATTGCACATCTTCCTTGCTGGTCCCTTCCCCGGCTTCTACCATGTTAATCTCGACAAATAACCTTTCGACCCCTTTATCTAAATCTCCATCTGCACCAATCAATGACCCAGGAATTTTTGAGGCTAGCTGCTTTCTAATACTAGGCCTGACGAAAGATCTGGATAGGCACGGGATTGGCTTTGGAAGTGCCCATGCCTTTTGCTTCATCTTCTTAGCTCTTCGGATGTCTGGAGCTGTAGGTTTAAACCCTAAACCAAAGGTTCCCACATTTTCTAATAAGGATACCGGCTGTACAATACCTTGAAGAGATGCACCCAAGCCTTTACCGGGCATAAAGTCGTGTCCCAACATTTCATAGGCTACCATGACGTATGCAGAGGTTATCTTTGCATTCGGAATGTGTTTCCCCTCCGAAATTTTTTCGACTGATACTGTGTCACAAACTTGGTATACCCATTGCCCGACGCCATCCTCTACGTCAACAAAGGGCACAACGGTGTCTCTCTGGGAGCGCAGATTGTCCTCACCATGAACCATAATCTCTTGTCGGTCCCACTCAAACTTAACCACTTGATGCAGGGTAGACGGAACCACCTTTGTAGCATGAATCTAGGGTCGTCCCAACAAAAGGTTGTAGGAGACTGCCACATCTAACACTTGGAACTCCATGGTAAATTCCATAGGCCGAATTGTTAATTCCAACACTATATCACCGACCGATTCTTTACCCCCACCGTCAAATCCTCGAACGCAAACGATGTTCTTGTAGATTCTGTTGCTATCCACTTTTAGTTTGTTTAATGTAGAGAGAGGACAAATGTTCGCACTAGACCCGTTATCAACCAAAGCTCGGGTAACCACAGATTTCTCACATTTAACTGTAAGATAGAGGGCCCTATTATGCTCTGTACCTTCTTCGGGTAACTCATCATCAGCAAAGGTGACCCTGTTTACCTCGAATATCCTATTTGCGATCTTCTCCAAGTGATTGACGAAGATCTTGTCGGGTACATGGGCCTCATTCAGGATTTTTATCAACGCCTGTCGATGTTCATCAAAATGGATCAATAATGAAAGTAATGAGATTTGAGCCGACATCTTCTTGAGCCGAATAATCCTGTAACTTCATTTTCTTTAAGAATTCTTCTGCTTCTTCTTCGGTCACTGGCTTCTTTATTGCTGCTGGGTTGGCCTTTCTCAATTCCGAGGGAGCAAAACACCTTCCCGAGCGATTTAGCCCTTAGACCTCACAAACTTCTTCCTTGACCTCCTTTTGCTTATAAGTCACTGTTACCCGGTCATAATTCCACGGGATGGCTTTGTTGTCAACCATCGGCAATTGGACTACTGGCTTGATGATGACTGGGTCTATTCGAGAACCTTCCACAATTAGAACGGGTCTGCTTATTGCTCCTGGTACGACGACCTTTGCCTCTCCCTGTTTTATCATTACTTTGCTTGGAGACTCCTTCTGAATCACCACCACTAGTTTACCATTTGTTTACTTCACACTGACCAACGACTTTTTGCTAGTTGAATCCTTTGCCAGCTTGCCTTCACTTGACCTGATCATCATTACGGTTTGAGAGGGTATTTTAGAACCTCCGTCTGTTTGCACCAGCTCAATCATATTGGTCTCATGATGGGTTGGTAGTGGATTCTGGTTGATGTTGGGTCCTTCCGGGGTTTGCACCTCGATTCGACGAGTGTTGATAAGCTTTTGAATAGCTGTTTTCAACTTCCAGCATTTCTCTATGTCATGTCCAGGGGCTCCCGAACAATATTCACAACACATCAAGTGATCAAGATTTCTCGGAGGGGGGGTTTGGCAGCTTAGCCTCGACTGGATTCTACAATCCCAACTGCTTCAGTCGGTGGAATAGACTGGTGTAAGATTCTCCCAGTAGAGTGAAAGTCTTTTGCTTTTGTGCCCTTTCATTCTTGAACGCTTGGTTCGGATGGAAACCTGTACCAGATGGGTTTCTGTATGCTCTTGGAGGTGGGTAGTTATTTTGTGGGTAGTTATTTTATGGGGCCGGTGCACGCCATGGTGCGTGGACGGGAGGTTGAACATATGTCTGAGCATGGTGGACGGAAAAGTGAGGATCTGGCGGTGGGTAGTAATGATGTGGATGGCCATATGGAGTATGGGAGTAATTTTGTGGGTGGGGTCGGGTTTGGTTATAGTAGGGTGAGGGGCCTCTAGATCCGACCCAGGCTCTGGACTCAACCGTTGCAACATCTTCTTTCTTTTTCTTTCTGAGCACACCCCCAATGCCGCTCTGGATAGCTTGAGTGGTTGCTTTGATTGCTGAGTAACTCATGATTTTGTTGGACTTGAGTCCTTCTTCGATCATGCCACCCTTTTTCACAACCTCATTGAAAGACTTGACAATCGCTGTCACCAGGTGACTGAAATAGGTCGGCTCCAAAGCTTGCAAAAAGTAGTCAACCATCTCCCTTTCTTTCATTGGAGGGTCGACCCTTGCGGCTTGTTCCCTCCAATAGAAACCGTATTCCCTAAAGCTCTCTCCGGGCTTTTTCTCCACTTTTATCAATGATAGACTATCTGGAATGAGTTGTAGATTGTACTGGAAATGGCCGGCGAATGATTGTGCCAAGTCATCCTAAGTGTACCATCTACCATGGTCCTGTCGTGTATACCATTCCAATGCAGACCCGCTTAAACTCTGGCTGAAGTACGCTATCAGCAACTCATCTTTTCCGCCTGCCCCTCTCATCTTGCTGCAAAATCTTCGCAAATGTGCCACAGGATCACCATGCCCTTCGTACAGATCGAACTTAGACATCTTGAACCCGGCTGGCAGATGAACATTTGGAAACAAACATAAATCCTTATATGCCACACTGACTTGGCCACCCAGACCCTGCATATTCCGAAAAGATTGCTCTAGGCTTTTTAATTTTGGAAACATTTCTTCCTGCTCTGGATTCTTGTTATGCTTTTCGGGTGCTGCCGGGTTATCAAGCTGAAGAGGGAAAGGGTAAGGTTCAGGTGATTTGAAGGTGGGTTCAGGAGGGTAATACTGATGATCCTGAGTTTAGAACACATGCTCGCTGGAAGACCTGTGGAGTGTGGCCGATGGAGGTGCCACGAAAATAGGGGTAATTGGTGGTGGAGGGTATGGGTTTGTTTTTGGCATTTGGGGTGTCCGGGAGGTGGTTGTCTGGTGCTATTGATATGTAGGAAAGTTGGGTGATCAGTCCGAAACAAGCTGTTCTGGAGATTGGGCGGGTGTCGGGAGAAAAGTGGGGTTAGCAGGATAGGGTGGTGCTGGCTGACCACTTGTCCAAGCTTGGTACATCTCAGCCATCTGTTGTTTCAATTTGTACACCTCATCTTTCATTGCTTGCACGTCTACCTCTTCCACCTCAATGTTTCCTTCTCTATCAGGGCTAGACATTATCACCGGTATCGGTCCCTTTGATCTAGTCTGATAGTGGTGTTGTGCCAGTACGCTCTAAGTAAACTAACTGCTTGGAATTTCTGAAACATGAACAAACTTGTTAGTTTTTAGAGTTTAACAAATAGGAAATCGCACGTAGGGATGCAATGCACCTAGGCAGTTTATCCACTTCTATCATGCCATTTGCTTTGATTGCATGTGTCATTCCGGCTTTTAACAGTGATGCCCCTCTTTTATTTTATTTATTTTCATTTTCTTTTCTTTTCTTTTCTTTCTTTATAGCGGTGGTCGAATCTTATTTGGATTGCCTACGTATTATGTCCCCGCATGAATCAGACCGAGCACAGTTTTGGCCGGTGTAAAGTACGTGGTAAAATATTTTCCACATAAACAACTGCTTTTATTAAGCCACTTGAACAAAGTTTACAAACTTTAAAGATGAATAAAACAAAACTTAAAGAACTGACTGACAGACTTACCAAGTTTAATAAGAAAGACTCGAAACAAAGATTAAAAATACATTAATGCTTTAAATTTTCCTGGGGCCCACGAGGCATCATTCAGCCTTGCCGCGGGCCTTGGTGCGATATCCCTTTGAAGCCTCTCCAGATTGCTCATTATTTGTCGGACGAATGTCATCACTGCCGCAAAAAAGGTGGTACGGGTCATGTTCTCGCAGGCTCGGCATTTTGCCATAATGTAATGTGCGATGTTTGCGACCTCTTCTCTAATCCTGTTTCTCTCCTGCAGCAGTCGTCCTACCTGTCGATCTCGGGATTCCATCATTCGAGAGTTATGAAGGAGTTGATCTTGAAACTCTTTCATTTATTCCTCCATTCGCGCCATCAGGTCATAGCAGTGTTTCCTATCTGCTCTGAAATCTCTAGCTTGCCTGAATATCCTGTCTTCGAGAGTGGATATTGTTTCTCTCAGGATAGTGACGCTCCCCTTGTATTCCCTCTTCATCTGCTGCATATGGCGTGCCCGCTCTTTTGCACCCTTTGTCCACCTGGCTCGAATCCTTGCCAAACTAGATTCAGATTTCCCCAAGTTCTCTTGGCATTCATGGGCTTTCCCTTTTAGTTCATTTATGATTTTTTGTTCAACCCGGCTCCTTTCTGGCTTTCTGACAGCCGTTTTTAACTTTCGATTTCGATCTTTGAGAGCCTCAATTTTTTGAGTCAATTTCTTCTTTTGATCCCTTGTCGGTAGCAGTTTGCACACTATTTTCAAACTGCAGGTCCTTAACCTGTTGTTCCAGCTTGCCTATTTTTGCCCTGTAGCTTTCTTCTTTCGCCAACCAACCCCATTGTTCTTGTGAGTCATTAGTAAACTGCTGGACATGGGCTCTTTTAGCAGACTTTTGAGAAATCTGGAATCTTTTCCCAAACCAGACATCATACTTCGGGTCCACCTCACCTTTAGCCAGATCTTAGACCATAGTTCTAGGCTCGAGGAATCTCCATAACTTTCGAATTTTATCCTCCAGAAATGCAGCTCTTAGACCCAACTCAATGACTTGCTTACTCAGGTCTTCATTATTAGGGACAACTTGAAACCTTCCCAATTGGCGCAATACTCGGTGAGGAGCATATGGCTGGATACTCCGGATGCCCATTAGAAGAATATGACACTCTCCACCCGACATGTACATTACCTCAGTGATGGGTAGCCACCCAAATGACCATTCAATTTGATCGGCAGTCAAGGACCTCAATTGTACAAGCCAAGCTTCGGTACCCTCAGGAAATGCAACACCCATTACTCATTTCTCAAATTCTTCGATGCAGCTCAACCCGGTCAAACCGTAGTTCATATATCCCACCCGGTGGCAAAGATGTTCTTGCATCCATAATTGAAGTAGTAGGTTGCAACCTTGGAATAAATTTCCTCCCTCCCGGCATATGGTCAGAGCTCGGTAGATTTCTGACAAGATCAAGAGAAATATGGTACTGTCGTCCCTTTTGATTGCAACATCGACCATCCCTATAAGGCCTATTTCTATCTTCTTATCTTTCTGTGGACAGAACACGACTCCCAGGAATGCTACTATGAGTGCCAAAGTTCGCCTTGCTTCCCATTTGTTTTTATTTCCAGCATGGGTCAGCCCAAGATTTGGCTCTTCGAAACCCCGAGGATTACCATATCGTTGATACAGGAATATGAGAGTACCACATCCTCTAGACAAGTCCTTATTCTTAACATTCTGGCTAATATTTAGTAGATCCAAAAATCGGTGTGTAGCTACCAGTCTTGGTGACAAAATATATTGACCCCTCAAGCTTCCATTCAGACCTGCATAACCCGCGATTTCCTCCAGCGTGGTGTGAGTTCAAAGTCAGAAAAGCGAAATACATTGCGAGTCGGGTCCCAAAAAGGTATTAAGGCTTCGATGATATTTGATTTTGTCTTGACATTCAGTAAATCAACGAGACCTCCCAGGATTCTCACCACTGTTTCTTTTCTACCTTTTTCCAGATCATTCCACCACATGTGGAGCTGTAGGGGGACCTCATTAAAGACTGTGAAAGGTTCAGTTTCATTTGTGCTCATCCTGCACATTTATTAAGGTGATTGAGCAAAAATTAAACTTGTTTGACTCAAAAGAAAACTGACTATTTTTTTTTTCAAATTAAAATGAAAGACCCGGTTTCTCGAACACGGCCTTTCAGCACTTCGGGGACGAACATTTTAAGGCTGCGTGCGCTAATCGATCAAAACCTTAAAAAAATGACTAAAGGTGGCTGTTTATGGCAAATCAGCCTTCCGGCGTTCCTTTCGGGAATATTCGGCTATTTTTGTCAAACGACATCACCTTACCTATTCATAATAAAAACAAAGTTGTTGTTCATTTCTGACTACTTTTGAAAAACAAAGAAAATTGGACCCGATGGGGGTTGCCTACGTATACCACACCCGAGAATCAGCGTAGTTCGGGCAAATAAAATATTTTTCCTTTTTCTTTTCTTTTTTTATTTTTTATTTTATTGGCAAGCAAAACGAACTATTTTTGAAAATAAGACTATTTCTCTTCTTTTTTTTTTCAATTCATTGGCAAATAAAATGAACTATTATGTTTTTTCATTTTAAAACACATAAACTATTTTTGAAAACGAAATCACATTTTTTCCTTTATTGGCAAATAAAGCAAACTATTTTTGAAAATATTTTTTTTCTTTTTCAGTGGAAAATAAAACAAACTATTTTGAAAAATAAAAATCTTTTTTTTCATTTTTCTCAAAATCCGGTAGAGTCTCGGCACTACTTGGACATTGGTATTTTCAAAACAGGTGATTAACTCCCCTAACCCTCTACACTGCTATTTCTCTCTTCCTTCTTTTTCTTGTTTTTTTTTTATAATTTTTCCCAATATTCAAAAACCGGTCAGCATGCAAGTACGAAGCAAATAGATGCACAAGTAGCAAGTAAGATGCATCAGGATGTCCTTTTTTATTTCATTTACACCTGTCCTAGACAGACCCAACCCCTGTGTTGAGTCTACTAAGTCAAATGCACATGATGCAAACAAACGTTCCTACTAGGGATCCGACATGAGGATTTGTTATTCTAGGTTTAAAACCTGGGTTTATTGTTCTAGACCTGGCTTACCCGAGCGGACAACTCGAGTCGAGGGGAGGGGGGCAGCGTACCAGGGATACAGAAGCTATGCCGGCTTAGCAACTTATCCGAACCTCGTTCTAAATAGGAAAAGACACTAAACAAAAGAGAAGTCATACGAAGTGCACCCTTCTCCACGATGTAGAAGACTCAGAGAGAGGAGGGATTCATAACAATTTATATACAGTTCACCAATTTCAAAACGGTAAAAAGCAACATTTGCACATTAGTTCCAAACATGTGAATAAAACCAGATAATATACAAGCCAAATACAACAAATATTCCAAGCTTGAATTTTGAACCCTGAATCAAAAGTTCTAAGTTCTTGTCCCCAGCAGAGTTGCCAGAGCTGTCACACCTCCTTTTTCGCTACTACACCCCGTGAAAGGTATAATAAAGGGAGATTTTCCAATTAAAGAACAATCGAAACAGGATTCTTTTATTAAACGATTCAGAGTCGCCACTTGGGAGATTTATGGTGTCCCAAGTTACCGGTTTGAATCCCGAATCGAGGAAAGGGTTTGACTCTGTATTATAGTCGCGAACCATAAATCCGAGTAAGGAATTCTGTTAACCCGGGAGAAGGTATTAGGCATTCCTGAGTTCCGTGATTCTAGCACGGTCGCTCAACTGTCATATTTGGCTTAAGTATTTGATTTTAGTACATGTTTAACCTATGGTACAGTTTTAAAATATTTACCACTTTTAGTTAATTTTTAGAAAATGTTGAACGTCGTTTAAAACATGTTTTTTGGATCACGTCACATGAAATGCACCCGGATCCTCAACACATTTTATCCAACGTTTTGAATTTGGATTTGAGTCGCATGAAATTCACACCCGAATTTAGGAAGGTAAAATTATTAAAGAACACGCCTAAAGCGACTAACGTGTTATTAACTTTACGGGAGGCCATGAATATTCGCTAAACGGCACATCCCAAATTTTAAGTATTTTAATAAAATAATAAAAAGGGCCACCCAATTTGTGATTTTATTTGGCGCGCTGCACCTCGACCTATTCTAACCAAATGGTTTTAAAACTTATCTACGAGGGCCATGAACTACTGGTATTATGATATGGATCACCTCAATTATTAAAGGGCTATTGATCACATGAGCAAATAAAGAGCCAATTAGTTTTAAGAAAAGGCCAAAAGTTAAAGGTGAAGGCCAATCATCCTGTCGTGGCTAGTAAGGCCAATAAGTTTAAAATTCACACGGACTCGTGGTCCAGAGCCCATAAGATGGCCCAAAATGTTAAGAGCTAAAGGCTGAATCAGTTCAAGTTCGAATCTCCACTCACACACATAGTATATGAAATCAAAGACATTGATACGAACCCATAGTAATTCACAATCTTTCAATCTTAAAAATTTAATTCACAATCTTTCAAGCATTCAAGAACTCATGTGGGTAATATAGGCAATACTAGGCTTAAGTGATTAAACTGGAATTTAGATATTTGTCCATAAATTAACTTGAACATGCGATATACAAACCAAATTCTAACCAAACTTAACAACTCTGTCAGATACTCAAACCCAAAATAAGAGATCCATACTCACATTTAAATTAGTGCTAATCACATACTGATGCATTAATTAATGAGCTATTGTGGAGACTGAATGATACATGCTTGTTTCTGAACCTTCATTCCAAATCAAAAGACAAATAGTTCAACTTTTATCCTAATTCTAATCTAACACATTCTCATGATGAGTATTCACATATCAAAATTGAAATATCGGTGAAGTACCTAGCTGTATAGTTGCACTTCCCCTTTAACATGGATTCTATATAATTACTCAAAATTTAAAATTAGGCATGATACTCTCAATAGTAAGGGATACAGAAGCTGTCCTACATACAGATTACCAAATGAACTAACTATCCAATTTTTTGATCGCATATAGCTTCCTGACTATGCTAAACATCTAACACAACCTTCCATGCACATTCATTATTCATCACAATGAACTACCAAATTAGTGTTACTACATCATTCTATATTCAAAACAAATTAAAAAAAATATAAGAAGATCAAACTAAACTGAACAACTTCAGAAATGCAAAAAAAAAATTTAAATAAATCACTGTATCATTACAATTTCCACTTAAATAAACTAATCTCCATATTCAGCCAATCTCATATATTTGAAAGGTGAGATGAATACCTGATGTGAAAAGAAACACAAAAGTGAGGAATCAACAACAGAAATTGACACCAACAACAGCATTAACAAAATTGTAACTTCAACAAATCAACTCAGATCAGAAGTTTGAGATGAAACCGTGACAGCAGCTTTAAACCAAACTTTTAAAATCCCAAATTTAATTCCGTTATACCCGAAATTAATCGAAAGAAGTTTCAAAAAAAAATTGAAAAGAATCAGAATGGCTGACAAGTTAATGAAGCAGCATCTTCTTTCTTTGATTCTTAACTCTTAGCCTTTTTATTTCAGTATTTCCAATTTTTCAAATCTCTCTCAACTGTCTAACTTTTCAGAATGTATACTAGCATGCTTATCACTCAATCTCTCTTCCTTTCGAATACTCAAAACTTTCCCTTTTATTCTGATTTTCAGTCTTCTAAAGTGGGCCTTGAATTAGTGCAATTTCCACTACAGCTTATCCTTTCAAAAAATTATGCACTTAATCTTATTGCTTTTTTTTTTTAAATAATCAATAATGCCCATTTCAATCCTTAAAATCAGCAAGTATATTTCCCACTATTAATTATTTTTTAACCTTTTCAACTCCACTTAGGAGGGTCTCCACTTAGTTCTTAGCAGCCTCTAAATTAATTAGCAGCCCCTTATGCCCAAACTACCCCCTGAATTACCCCGAAAATCCCCTAAAAATTAATTCCTGGACCTTAAAGGTTCAGGCAGAACCTAAGTTCCAGTTGACTCAAATTGCAAGGGTGTGAATGACCAAATTCAAAACAGAGTCAGTGAAGCAATCAGAAACTAATTCGAGTGACAGCAAAAATAAAAACAAATTACTATTGAATTCTTTTAAGCAAACACCCGAACTGATCAAATAAGTTATTAAAAATTCAATATAATTTAATCAACAACAAAATATTATTCAATTTATGCAAACAAACACAATCTAATTCTAGTCCAGCATTTTTCAAAAATAGGAAACAGGCTATATTTAAATGGTTCAAAATTTTAAAAACTAATTAGTACATTATTCAAAGAGGAAATAAAGAACGAACATTTAACAATATTTTGAAACAAAACCTAATCTAAGTCTTTAACTAATACGTTCAGAGAGAAAAGAAAAAGAAGAGAAGAAAAGGAAGAAATTGAAATACCTAAAAAAAATAACATAGAACAAAGGAACTCACCCTTTCGTGCCGACTTGGTGACTGACTTCTTCAATTTAAATCTCCCAATAAGTTCAAGCACTTGTTCTCTGTTAAGAACAAGTGGAAGCCCTTATTGGGTGATGAAAATCAGTTTATCTCAATGAAATGGAACCCTAATCCGGACTTTGGCTATTGAGACTTGGACCCTTCGATTTAAAATTCGAGGAATTGGAGGGGTATTCGAGGGTAACTATTGGTGGATTAGGGTTGAGGGGGTCAAAGAGGTAATTGGGTGTTAGTTTGGGACTGATTGGAAGCAGCACCGCCACTGGGGAATTTTATGGTGGCGCTATGTTTCATGCGGTCAAATGAATATTCGAGGGGTTCTGGTGTTATTTGGCGGTAGGGGTTTGGATATTCGGGATGAGGAAAGTTAGGGGGACCTAGGGTGTAAATTTGGTGGCCATCAGAGGTGATGCCACCGGACACGACGGAGGGACTGTCTGCTTTTTTGGATATTCGAGAACCTCGGGTAGGTTTTGAGGGAAATCAATGGTAGATCGATGATGGGGAGGTTAAGGGGATTTTATGGTGTTATTTTGGTGGGGTTTGGTGACTGACCTCCACCGTGGGTGATTTCTGGCGGGCGGTCAGCGGTGGTTCGTGGTCTGGTCTCTGAGAACTTGAGAGAGATGAAGAGAGGGGGGGTCTAAGGGGGTTGGGGTCGTTTGGATCCTTATATACTGGGGGAAAAATTGAATCCAAGCCATTGGATCAGACGAGATCAACGGCTTGGATTATTTGACTAATTGGAACGACGTCGTTCCATTACCTTATGAGACCGGATCGGTATCTGATATAAATGGGTCGGGGCTGGACAATGGGTCATGAGGTGTGTTTTTGACCGTTGGATGAAAGAATTTTAATGGCTCAGATTAAAATGACTGAAACGGTGTCGTTTTGGTCATGGCTGGACATGGATTGGGTTGGGGTTGGTTTTGAGCTGGACTGTGTGAGTATTTTAATTTGGGCTTGAATTTAATTTGAAAAATGTCCCAAGTCCGTCTTCTTCCAATTCTTTTCCTTTTGTTTTATTTTCTAAAATTCTAATAATAATAAAATTACAAACGTAAATTAATTTTTTGATCAAATTATCCTAAAATACTAATTAACTCTAAATGGTAATTTTCACAAATAGCTAAGTTTCAAAGAAAATTACACAATTTGATATTTAAATACTTAAAATGTAAAGTACGTTATTTTTATGATTTTCATTCTTTTGCAAAACAACTAATTATTGATTAATTCAAAAATGTCTATTTGAATTGTAAAATCAATTGCAACATATTGTATTTTTTGTTAATTTAACAACATAAACATGCACGGACGCAGGCAAATAATGACATAAAATACCACAAAAATGCATACAATAAAAACAGACAATTTTTTGTTTTGATTTCTTTGGGAGTAGTTCGTATGGGGCAAAAATTTTGTGCTCACAAGTAGTGTTATGAGATGCACTTATCCGGCCGTACAACCTAGACAGTATCATGTAACACCATTCTTATGGGATCAAGCTGTTTGTCTCATCAATAATATGATATATTCTTATGGGACCGATTTGTTCGCTTATGTAGTTTTACGAGATACACTTGTGGATCGAGTCGTATGACCTCGGCAGTATCATGTATTACCATTCTTATGGGATCAAGCCGTTCATCTCGTCTGAATTATGAAATATTCTTATGGGAGCAGACCATTTGCATCGGCAGTATTATGCGATATGCTTATAGATCAGGCTGTACGACCTCAGCAGTATCAAGTAAAACCACTCTTATGGGATCGGGTCTTTCCCTTCGGCAGAATTGTGTGTAATATTTCAATAGGGAGTCAGTGCATATATGATTATCCTGACTCGAATTTGGATTTTTCACCTAATATTGATCACATATATTCCAATCGAGACAATATTTGGTATTTGATTATTTCATATTTATTCTTTTGTTGAGGATCATGTTATACATATTTATTTATTTTGTTGCTACTTGCTATGCTTCATACCTGGTCACTTTTTTGTACTTTGATTATTGGACTGCTAGTAAGTGTCGATGTCGACCTCTCGCTACTACTTCTTCAAGGTTATACTAGATAATTACTGGGTATGCGTTGATTTACATACTCATACTATACTTCTGCACTAATTTTATAGGTACCAAGGCATGCACATTTGGTGGTTATACAATTGCGTAGACACAGATGCTGGGGAGACCTTGTGGTGAGCTACTTTCTATGTTATTGTCCGCAACACACGAAGTCCCCTTCCTATTCATTTACTGTATTCTATCTATTTCCTATTCCATACAGTTGTTGTAGTAGCATTGTATATTCCAGTAGATGCTACATTTGGTTTTGGGGATTTATACCATTGTTCATGGTTACATTTTTGTATGACGTTGTTTTTTATGTTTTGATCATGTTCAAACCTTGTAAGACGTGGTTAGTATTTTATAATGAAAATGAAACACCTCCGCTTATTTATTTTATCGCTTGTGTAAAAATGTGCTATGAACTATTGATCATCATGTTGATTTATTGTTGGCCTGCCTAACAACAACATTGGGTGCCATCACAGCCAATGGTGGGAAATGGGTCGTGATAGCTTGGTATCAGACCACTAGGTTGCTTAGGTCTCACGAGTCATGAGCAAGTTTAGTAGAGTCTTGTAGATCTATATATGAACGTACGTACTTATCTTCGAGAGGCTACAGGACTGTTAGGAGAACTTCCCTTTCTTGATTCCTTATCGTGCGAAATTGTTTAAGTTAAAGCATATATCTTCAGTTCCTTCCTAATCATTTGTAAGCGATGTCGAGCACTCGATATCAGTTGGGCACCAATAAGATGTGTTGATCCTACAAATGAGGTGCGTGATATTTTCTTGGCGTTATAAGGTCGAACTACTGTTGTCTCTTTATGGAGGAGTGTTCAATCATTTCACCACAGTGTTGGTACTACCCATGAGTTCAAGGCTATACACAATGTTTTATGATGCTTCGCGTGTCAATTTTTGCACGGCGTTGCCGTATAGTGATCGGGTGTCAATTTATATGTCGCGGTAATGAATGATTAAGAAGAATTAATTTGTTCACAATTTGGAGGTTTGCATTTGTTTTAGTGGAGGAGAGGCATTGGGGCTATGGATGTTCAGGCCTTGGCCATTGGATTTGTGAGATTGGGTATTTCTGAGCTTAATGGAGTTCTCGCTTGTGTTTTTGCGTAGTCATCCTTGTTTGAACGCATTAAGGATCGTCAGTATAAATGTCTCCATTTGCTTGTCCTTGGAGACACGGTGTTGCGAGGTGGTGCTTAAGTAGTGGTCATCGGAGATGATGGTGTATTCTGACTTTAGGGTCAGATTTGTATTTCTGGTGTTGATGGTTTGTATAAGTTTAGCTTTATGGAAGCTTATAGCTTGTGATTTTCTATTCATTAGGGTTCTATGAAGATGTATCATGATTTGAGGCACATTATGGATGGCAGAGGATGAAAAAGGACATTACTGGACATATCTCGCGGTAGTTGAATTGTCAGTTGGTCATGTATGAGCAACAGAGACCAGGTGGTCTTCTTTGGAAGATGGCTATACCGGAGTGTAAGTGGGAGTGTGTCATCGTGGATTTTGTGGTAGAGTAGCCACAGGCTTTGAGAAAGCTTGGTAATGATTTGGGTCATTGTGGACAATGACTATATTTGTGCATTTCATTTGTGATGGTGGTTTCTATAATTAGAAAGTTCAAATGTGGAGAAAAGGCTTGCTTAGAGTGTAGAGGTAATATGAATGCTTAATTATCATTTGTGGGTGCGATATAGTCTTTAGTTTTGAACGTGTTGTTGGTCTTTCAGTTGATTTTGATGGAATTAATGGATTCTTATGGCTAGGGGACGAGTGTGGACTCAGGAGGATTAATTTAATTACAAATAGTGGTTATGCCCATGTCAAGGTCTTTGAAGGATGTCAATATGGGGTTACACAAGTGGGCTATCGCCTATGAGAAGGTTCAGGGTTATTTGATTTGTTATCAAGTTCCTATGAAGAGTTTTACCTTCGATCCAGTGGGATGCATGAACTATGATATGGGTCTTGATCGCTTGAGGGAGATGGTGTGACTACCATGAGGTTGAATGTGCATTTGGTACTGATAATTTAGGATGTGTTATGACTGGTGTAACATGAGCTTATGAGAAATTCATTAAAATAACAACGTGAGGTCATGGTAGCTGAGGAGGAGCAGTCATTGTGGGTTCTTGGGGTTATATGATCATGTCTTAAAGTCAAGTGGGGGAACCTACCATCAATGGTTGAGTCACATGGTCATGAGTTTTTGTAGTTTTTGGATTTCAGTATGTTTGTCAAATATTTATGACTTGACAAAGAGTACATCAGGGGTAATAAGAGCAAGAAATTTGATGGATATGTGTTATTTCAACTTATTGATATATCAAGGTAGTGGTTCAAGTTTGATAGTCGTTTGTGGATGTAGTGTATAATGAGAAATGACTCGCTTGGGCGCTTCTTAGGAAGTATTCATGTGTTAACGGAGCACTAGTATTTTGGATATGTAGTCGGGACTAGGTTAGAGTGGCTGACTCTCGAGAATGGTTCTAGTGGGTTCGAGATCTAAGATGTGGTACCTAAGGATTTGGAGTTGCAGTGGGTTGTGAAAGAGACTTGTAGTATTTCCACATCATTATCAGTTTGGCGATGCAATGTTAGAGGGGTGGATGAGACAACTTCAGATTCGTGGAAGGTCTCTTCAGAGGGTGCTTTTCAGTTTGAGGTACTATTTGGATGCATGAGAGGGAATAAGGTGGCTTATGGGTCTTAAGACAACATGTTTTCGTATTGGTGTCACCTGGGATAAGTGTTGATTCAGATCCATGGTGTGCTGGGAAAGAGAAGTGTTATCTTGAAGGCAAGTCAGAGGAATCTAAAGAAGTTGGGTCAGTTTAGCAATGATTTGGATCAACATCAAAATGGAACTGATTCATTCTTTTGGTATGATAGGGCCTTACAAATGTTCTTGTGACAATACTTTTGGGTTGGTAGTTTGAGTGACTTGGTTGAATTTGAGGGATTCAATTATAATGTCTTGATTACGTGAAAACGGGTATCCCGAAGAGTTTGCAATGGTTTTGGCCACGACTTGAGGTTGATATATTCTACGGATATGGAAATCTTTTTGCATGATGTGACCTTCTCCTGAATTGAGTAAGTGAAAGGTTTATGGTTTATGGAGTGTTTATTTTACTTGTGATTTAGAATTGATAATGATATTCTTTGTATTTTCATATGATAACATGATAGATGTTGTGAGCCGCATGAGCTTATGATTGAATGGACAAGGTTACAATTTAGTTTCGAAAGGAAGGTCATGAGTACTAGACAACATGAGGGATTTCAGATGTTTGAGAGAATGCAAGCACTTTCTTATATCGCCCGAGAAGGGTGGTTATAGAAGACGCATTTTGTATTGATGAATGGATAGTTGGCTAGTACTATAGAGGTCGCATGGTTGACAACTGTTGATGTTTAGGTTTTGCTACTTGCTGCGAAAAATTTTATGATAGTGTTTCTCTTGAGATGATTGTGTGTGCGTCATGTACTGGTCATTTTAGTGGCGGAGCTAAAAGTTAGGTACGAAGATTCCTATATTCTTGAGGGTTAGAGACCTCTTGATTATTCACACTCATGTGGTGGCAGTGTTTAGTCCTTGTGGCGATATGCAAGTGAGGTGGCTCCTAAGATGTTGATTTTCTTGTTGCCTCACAATTGTGCTTGTCTTATATTATTCGTACCATATTATGCTATCCATCTCCCCAGAGTTATGTTTATGCACTTGGCGTGCTTGTTGTTGATACACGTGTGTCTAGTAAGTGCAGGCATTTTGGCTTAATGGCTATTCCATGCAAATTATTATGTTTGGATTAGGTTTCACTCTGCAGCAATATTATGTTTGAGTCGAGTTGTACGCTGCAATGGTATGATATATGAATCGGGTTACATGTCGTAATGACGAGATATTGGATATGATTCCTTGTACTTACATCGTGTGTTTTGCTTCTCCTTTGTGGAATGTTCGTAACATTTTGTTTGTTGGTATACCTATTACACATGTTGGATAGTCCTCATACTCTAGTTCCCTTTTCATCATTAATCATACTCGAGATGTTGCTTGTTTGGCGCACGGGTTGTATTGTATGAGGTACTAAATAGTATTTGATGTGGTCTATCAATTGTGTAGCTTGTAATGAGTGAGACGAGGTTATTCGACCTAGAATTAATGCAATTGGATTTGGATAAGGTATGTTTGGCATAAGGCTGCCATTAGATAGCTTAGAATTTTGTAATGGTTCTTGTCGGGCGAGAGAACCCTTTGAATTTGGTTCTGAGGGGTAGTTATGAGTTTTTACACGTTTATTTCATTAGTATCAGTGTTGCAAAGGCTTGGCACAGGGTTCTACATAATATAAGGTATGTTATCGATACCGGTTTCGGTAATGAACAATTATTGCAGGTAGACGATATGGTTATGGGCATATGAGTTATGAGGCACATCATATGGCTACATCTTGTGAGTACATTTATGACTTGATGTAGCTTATGGGGATTGATACAGTGAATATAGACAAGTATCAGATCTTATGGGGAATTTTTTAGATATTAGAATTTGGATCTAAGGCATGTGGGTTTAGGTAGAAGGAAGAATCTTCAGTCAGGATCATGTTAATGCACTTATATGGATTGATGTGCCATGGGTGTGTGATGCAGAGCTTATATAGTTATTTGACGTCTTTGGAATGAATTTTTGCATGTTCAAGAATGAACGCATATTTAAGTGGGGGAGGGTGGGGAGGAGAATGTAATGACCCGATCGATTTCATTGGTTTGAGACCTTGAATAGCTTCATATGATACATTATGACTTGCGTGTATGGTTGGTTTCGATATTCAAGATTGATTTGAAAAAGTGATTCTCAATTTAGAAGCTTCAAGTTGGAAGAGTTGACCAAGGTCTTTTGAGTAAATGACCTCGGATAAGAGTTTTGATTATTCTAATAGATCTGAATGGTCATTTTGGACTTGTTCATATGTCTAGATTTGATTTATGAGGTTCCTCGGTAGTTTTGAGGATAATTGCTGAAAGTTGACACTTTCAAGATGTTGGAATTAGCTAAGCTTGACTTAAAGTGGACTTTGGTGATATTGGATCCTGATTGATATTCCGAGCCTTAGGGAAGTTTTGAGTTGTCATATTGGACTTGAGTGTGGAATTTGGTTCTATTATGAGGTGTTTAAGAGTGATTCAAACACTTGAGTTGCATACTAGTTAAGCTTAAGAATTTGAGTTGACCACAGTCAAATAGTGGATTAACGAGCTCTAATTCATGATTTAAACATTTCAACAAGGTTTGTATGAAGATTTTGGACTTATCTGCAAGTTTTGGTTTGAATCCGATGAGTTTCAGATGGGTTTGGGTTATGCCGCGCTCTTATTTGGTGATTCAACATCATTTCTTTTGGCATAATGGTACCATATTGATCAAATGAGCTCTAAATTGTACTTTGATTGAACTAATAGATTTGTATCATGATTATGGAACCATAAACAACAAGAATCTTCGAACTCCGAGGTCGTATGAGAAAGTTATGCTCATTTTAGTGTTAGGAAATATTACTGGCCTCTAGCGTGACATTTTGTTCTTCGCGAACGCAAGGAGGAATTTTACTCTGACCGGTCAATGCGAAAAATTGTGTCCCATGAAGGCGATGAAAAAAAATCACCTGGTCAGTATTTTAATGTCACGACCCAATTCCCACCTGGTCGTAATGACGCCTCTCATGAAGACAAGGTCAGCCAACATAACATT
The DNA here is from genome assembly GCA_026770625.1 of Nicotiana glauca. Lineage (NCBI taxonomy): Eukaryota > Viridiplantae > Streptophyta > Magnoliopsida > Solanales > Solanaceae > Nicotiana > Nicotiana glauca. The sequence continues at coordinate 114,011 of MU664982.1, forward strand.
AACACCTTCTTTTTAACAGTCATTATCATGAACAAATATAAAGCACGGATGATATAACCATTAATGCGAAATAACAGTGATAAACAGGGATACCATCCCGAATCTAGCTCGAAATTGGGGTGTCACAAGTCATGAGCTACTACAGAGTTTAAATGAAGTACTACAAGTCTGTATCTAGGAACATAGTCCAAAGATAAATGAAATACAGAAGATAAGGAAGAAACGGGGATGTGGACATCGACAGCTACCTCGTTTCTCCGGGTCCGCCTGGTCTGGAAGGAAATCAGTGCTCAGGAACGAACTCTGCTATGCCTGTATCTGCACACATGGTATAGGGACTAATGTGAGTACTCCGACCCAGTGAGTAATAAAAATAAATAACGACTGAGAACATAAAATCCCATGAGGGCAAAAGTAATGCTATCTCAAGTGGTAAAAAAAATCAGATAAACAGTAAAACCAATGAAATATAGCAAGAAATTCTCTTTGAAAACAGTTAAAACAATTATTCTCAATCAATAAGAAATGCTCAGAAACCTGCCCGTAGGGCGCAATATCAACTCTCAGCTCAGTGCCAGCCCCGCGGGCTCAGTATCAATCACACAGTACAACATCAACCCCTCGGGCTATATCTCAAAAATAGTTCCGGACCCTCAGGCATGATTTATGTTCCTGGTCACTCATTGTTACCTGACCGGTCAGCCATTGTTACCTGACTAACACACGTATTACAGTGCCATTGTTACCACTGGTCAGTCATTGTTACCTGACTGGTCAGTCATTGTTACGTGACCAAAACACGTATAATAGTGCCATTGTTACCACTGTCTAAAATTTATCCGCTCTAGATGGGTACCCGCGCTCACTGTGGGTGTGCAGACTCCGGAGGGGCTCCTACAGCCCAAGCGCTATCAACAAGGCCTAAAAGCCTGAACAATATCATTACGAGGCCTGAAAGCCTCCTCACAATACACTCGAGGCCTAAAAGCCTCCTCACATATCACTTGAGGCCTGAAGGCCTTCTCACAGCACTCATCATGCCCTCACATATGGCCCTCGGCCTCAATCAGTCCAAAAATAATCAAAAGCCCATCGGGCATCAGTAAAATAATAATACTCAGCTTTAACAATAGTTCAAATATCAGTTAAAACTTCAAGTTTGAGTAAAATATAGATGAGTTCATGAAACAGTGTAAATCACATAGACTGAGTTCAAATAATATTTCAAATAGTGAGGGAAACAGTGATAATAGTTCATAAAGAGATCAAACAATCGGCAATAAGCCCCAAATATGGCAACAAGCCTAAATCATAGTGAAAAACAACAAGTCATAGCTAATACGCGGTAAAATATTATCCGGACTGGACCAAGTCACAGTCCCCAATAGTAAATGACCTCGCGCTCGTCATTGAACGCGTGTATCATCTCAACACAGCACCAAGTTGTGCAAATCCGAGGTCTCAAGCCCTCAGGACATCATTTAAAGTCATTACTCACCTCTAGCCGGACAAATGTCTAGCTCGATATGCCTTTTCCTCTCGAATCGACCTCCTCGTGCGTCGAATCTGATCAAAACCACAAGGAATACGTCACAATAGGCTAATGAATCATAACCCAATCGAAAAGACTCGAAAAATATCAAATATCACGAAATTGGAAAAACACGAGCCCCGAGCCCACTTCTCGAAAAATTAGAAATTCACATCACCGGATTCCACGTCTCGCCACGAGTCCGTTCATATAAAATTTACCAAAATCGGAGTTCAAAATGCCCCTTCAAATCCCAAGTTTTCATTTCAAAAACCAAGCCCTAGTTCTTCCAATATTTACCCAAATTTCCAAGAATTAAAGGTTGATTCTTCAAAGAAATAGCGTTTTTAGGTCACGAGACTTACCTCCAATCAATTACCGTCAAAATCCTCTTCAATTTCTGCCAAAAAGCTCTTAAGGTGGTCAACAATGGAGGAAATAATGAATGGACTCTCGGATGAAATAATATAAAAACCCTTCTGTTCGCCCAGATTTAACCCTACACGAACGCGGTCAAAACCCTCGGTTCGCGATGAACAAACTTTGCTGACCATTATTTAAGCCTATGCGAACAAGCTCCAAGCCCGCGAACGCGATGCTTCATGACCCCCTGCTACGCAAACGTGCTCCCTATAGCGCGAACGTGATTCCCAAGCTCCTCTCCCTACGCGAACGCGGACACCATGTCGCGAACGCGTTGAACAATCTTGGCAGGGCCCAGGCCCCTTCTACGTGAACGCGTGGCCAATCCATGCGAACGCGATGGTATAAATGTTTTCCCTTCCGCGAATGCGTGCCTAGAGATGCGAACGCGAAGACCAATTTTGATATGCAACAGCTGGGCAATTTTCTGCAACAATTCAAAGTTCAAAACCTCCGATTAGCCATCCGAAATCACCCCGATGCCCCCGGGACCTCAACCAAAGGCACCAACATATCCCAAAATCCAACAACACTCAAATCATCAATTCACATCGGATTCAAGCCTAAGTTTCTTCAAAACTTCTGAAACACGCATTCGATCAAAAACCCTACCAAAACACCTCCGAATGACCTGAAATTTTACACGCACATCCAAAATCACTTAACAGAGCTACTACCACTCTCAAAATTCCATTCCAACCCCCGGATAAAAATCTCACCTACCAACCGGAATTCGCCAAAATACTAACTTCGCCAATTCAAGCCTAATTATACACCGGACCTCCAAAACCAATTCCGATCGCACTCCTAAGTCACAAATCACCCCCGAAGCTAAGCCCTCTAACTAAATAGTCAACTTCTGGTTGACTTTTTCCAAAACAAGCTTTCCTTAAAGAGACTAAGTGCCTCATTTCCATCTAAACCAATCCAATTCAACTCGATTACCTCAAATACCGATAACGGAGCATAGAGAAACATAATATAGGGGAAACGGGCTGTAACTCACATGACGACGAGCCGGGTCATCACATCCTCCCCAACTAAAACAAATGCTCGTCCTCGAGTGGGTTAAGAAATATACCTGGATCCTCAAACAAGTGAGGATATCTGCTCTACATCTCCCGCTCGGTTTCCCAAGTAGCCTCCTCCACGGGCCGACCTCTCGACTGCACCTTCAGTGAAGCTATATCCTTCGACCTCAACTTTCGAACCTGACGACCCAAAATAGCCACTGGCTCCAAATCATATGTCAAATCATCATCCAACTGAATCATGCTAAAGTCTAAAACATGAGACGGGTCCCAAACATACTTTCGGAGCATAGATACATGAAATACTGGATGCATGCTAGACGAGCTGGGCGGTAAAGCAAGCTCATAAGCCACCTCCCCAATCCTCCTAAGTATTTCAAAAGGCCCACTGAACCTCGGACTCAGCTTCCCTTTCTTTCCAAACCGCATAATGCCCTTCATGGGCAAAACGTTCAACAAGACCTTCTTACCTACCATAGAGGACACATCCCGAACCTTCCGGTCCGCATAACTCTTCTAACGCGACTGTGCTGTACGAACCTCTCCTGAATCAACTTCACCTTCTCTAAGGCATCCTGAACCATCTCTGTCCCCAATAATCTAGCCTCGCCGGGCTCAAACCATCCAAAAGGAGATCTACACCGCTTCCCACACAATGCCTCATACGGAGCCATCTGAATGCTCGACTGATAGATGTTGTTGTAGGCAAACTCTGCAAGTGGAAAAAACTCATCCCATGAACCCTCAAAATCTATAACACAGGCACGCAACATGTCCTCCAATATCTGAATAGTGCGCTCGGACTGCCCGTCCGTCTGAGGGTAGAATGCTGTGCTCAACTCTACCTACGTACCCTACTCCCGCTGAAATACTCTCCAGAACTGAGAAGTGAACCGAGTACCCCTATCTAAGATAATAGACACTGGAACCCCATGCAATCGGACAATCTCCCGGATAAATATCCCTGCCAGCCGCTCCGAAGAATAGGTAGTACATACTGGAATGAAGTGCGCAGACTTGGTCAGCCGATCCAAAATCACCCAAACTGAATCAAACTTCCTCAAAGTCCGAGGGAGGCCACTCAGAAAATCCATAGTGATCCTCTCCCATTTCCACTCGGGAATAACCATACGCTGAAGAACACCGCCCGGTCTCTGATGCTCTTACTTGACCTGCTGACAGTTGAGACATCGAGCTACATAACTCACAATATCCTTCTTCATCCTCCTCCACCAATAGTGCTGTCTCAAATCCTGATACATCTTCACGCCACCTGGATGGATAGAATACCGCGAGCTGTGGGCCTCCTCCAATATCAAATCTCGGAGCCCATCCACATTGGGCATGCAAATTCGGCCCTGCATCCTCAACACGCCATCACTATCAATAGTCACATCCCTGGAATCATCATGTTGAACCCTGTCCTTAAGGACAAGCAAATGTGGATCATCATACTGGCGCTCTCTGATGCGGTCATACAAGGAAGACCGAGAAACAACGCAAGCCAACACCCGACTAGGCTCCGAAATGTCTAACCTCACCATCCGATTGGCCAAAGCCTGGACATCAACTGCAAATGGCCGCTCCCCAACTGGAATGTACGCCAAGTTACCCATACTAACCGCCTTCCGAATCAAAGCATTGGCCACCACATTGGCCTTCCCCGGGTGATACAAAATGGTAATATCATAGTCCTTGAGTAACTCAAGCCACCTCCGCTGCCTCAAATTAAGATCCTTCTGTTTGAACAGATGCTGAAGACTGCGATGATCAGTATACACCTCACAAGATATGCCATATAAGTAGTGCCTCCAAATCTTCAAAGCATGAACTATAGCAGCCAACTCCAAATCATGTAAAGGGTAGTTCTTCTAATGGGGTTTTAACTGACGAGAAGCATATGCAATAACTCTACCCTCCTGCATCAACACACATCCGATCCCCACTTTCGAAGCATCACAATACACAGTGTAAGAACCTGAAGCTGAGGGAAATACCAACACTGGAGTCGTGGTCAAAGTTGTCTTGAGCTTCTGAAAGCTCTCCTCGCACTCATCCAACCACACAAATGGTGCACCCTTCTGAGACAACTTGGTTAAGGGCGATGCAATAGAAGAAAATCCCTGAACAAACCAGCGATAGTACCCTGCCAACCCAAGGATACTACGGATCTCCATGGCTGTGGTCGGTCTAGGCCAACTCTGCACCGCCTCTATCTTCTTTGGATCAACCTGAATACCGTCACTGGACACCACGTGCCCCAGGAAAGCCACAGACCTAAGCCAAAACTCACATTTGGAGAACTTAGCATAAAGCTTCTCCTCCCTCAATCTCTGTAATACCACCCTCAAGTGTTGTGCGTGCTCCTCCTGGCTACGCGAGTACACCAGGATGTCATCAATAAACACAATCACAAATGAATCCAGATACAGTCGAAATGCACTATTCATCAAGTGCATGAACGCGGCTGGGGCATTAGTCAGCCCAAAAGACATAACAAGAAACTCTCAGTGCCTATATTTCGTCTTGAAAGCCGTCTTTATAATATCAGAATCCCTAATCTTCAGCTGGTGATAGCCTGAGTGGAGATCAATCTTGGAGAATACCTTTTCCCCTTGAAGCTAGTCAAACAAATCATCAATACGGGGTAGAGTATACTTGTTCTTCACCGTCACCTTGTTCAATTGCCTGTAGCCAATTCACATTCTCATTGTGCCATCCTTCTTCTTCACAAATAATACTGGTGCACCCCACAGTGACACAGTCGGACGGATGAAACCCTTATCTAGGAGTTCCTAAAGCTGCTCCTTCAATTCCTTTAACTCTGCTGGTGCCATACGATAGGGAGGAATAGAGATAGGCTGAGTGCCCGACACCAGGTCAATACCGAAATCAACGTCCCTGTCCGGTGGCATGCCCGGGAGGTCTGCTGGAAACATATCAGGGAAGTCCCTCACAACGGGAATAGAATCAAGACTAGGAGTCTCAGCTCCGACATCTCTCACAAATGCCAAATATGATAGACAACCTTTCCCAACCATCCGCTGGGCCTTTAGGAATGAAATCACCCTGCTGGGTACATAGTCAGTCATACCGCGCCACTCGATCCCCAGAATACTCGGAATAGCTAACGTGACTGTCTTAGCATGACAATCTAGAATAGCATGGCATGGAGATAACCAATCCATGCCCAGAATAACATTAAAATCTACCATGCTCAACAACAACAAATCAACTCGGGTCTCCAGACCCCTAATAGTCACTAAACACGACCGATATACATGGTCTACAACAATAGTATCACCCACCGGGGTAGATACATGGACAGGTAAGACAAGACACCTCGGGGTCGTACCTAAATGATAAGCAAAATAAGAAGACGCATAGGAATAGGTGGATCCGGGATCAAATAAAGGCATCCCTGTAGCAGACTGAAATAATACCTGTGATAACTGCATCTGAGGCAACAACATCTGACCTGCCCTGAAGAGCATAGAAGCGGGCCTGACCACCCAATCGGCCTCCCCCTCTGGAGCAGCCCCTAGCTGTCTGACCCTCACCTCTAGCTGGTGGGACGGGTGCTGAAGAAGATGGGCCAGAAGACGAGGGCTGACCCCTCTACTGAGACTCACTACCACGACACCGAGGACACTGCCTCCATATGTGCCCATACTCCCCGCACTTATAACAGTTCCTGGGTGCTGAAGAATGGGACCGAAAAATCCCCGCGCATCAGAGTGACTGGCTGACGCACTCGGTCTGGAGGAACCCTGAACAGATAGAGCTCGCGATGAACCTTGAGCTGGAAGAGCACTGAGAGATAGCTGGCTCTACTGATAACCCTGATGACCTCGATCGGAAGATGACCCACGATACTCAGAGCGAGCTGACTGAGGAGGCCTGAATGAATGACCTCTACCCTGCTGGAACTGATCCCTAAACGGAGCACCACTGAAGATACAAGAACCTCGAGGCCTCTTGGCCTCCCTCTATTCTCTGTCCTAACGGCGAGCCATCTCAATATCACGAGCAATATCAACTGCATCCTCAAAGGAAATACCTAGAACTCTCTCTCGAGTCATCAGAACACGAAGGTGATAGTTAAGTCCATCTACAAACCTCTTGATCCTCTCTCTATCGGTCTGAACTATCCAGTAGGCATGACGGGCTAACTTAGAAAATCTCGCCTCATACTGGGTCACAGTCATGTCTCCCTGTCGAAGCCACTCGAACTGCCTACGCAACTCCTCTCTCTGAGACTGTGGTACCCACTTCTCCAAAAATATAGTGGAGAACTCCTGCCATGACAAAGGCGTTGCACCTGCCGGCCTACGCCGCTCATATGCCTCCACCATGTGAAACCAGCCCTAGTGAACTAAAATGCGGTGAATGCTATCCTGCTGGACTCCAAAATCCCTGCCGTCCGAAGCATACGCTGGCACTTGTCAAGAAATCCTGGGCATCCTTGCCTTGAGAACCACTGAAAACTACAGGCTGGAGCCTATTGAACCTCTCGAGACGACGCTGCTTATTGTCTGGCATAGCTGGAACCACAAAATCCTGAACTGGTACAACCGGCTGAGCTGGAGCTACTCCCGGTGTCCGTAAACCCTGCACCACCTGCTCCAGTGTGCGAGCAGTGAGGGTCTGACTGCCTCCCCCTGCCTGAGAAGTAGCTTCTATAGTAGTGGCTGAAACTACCTGGGCTAAGCCAGTTCAAACTGATAGTATCTGTGCCAAGTTCTCCTGGAGACCCGGAATCACAATGGGCACTACCGGTGCCTGAACAGGTGCTGCTGGAATGTCTGCAGCTGGGGCCTGATCCTGAGCCGAGGCAACTGGTGGAGCAACAGGTGCTGCCCTCGCGGCTCTGCCCCTACCACAACCACGACCACGTCCACGACCTTTAGTTCCCTCAGCAGGTGGTACCGGTGGCCGTCCGTCTCGTCCTGTAGCACGGGTCCTCACCATCTGCGAGAGAATAGAACACAGAAGTTTAGTTCTCGGATCAACAAAGTCGCACGACAAGAATTTCAAGAATGTGAAGTTTTCCTAAGGGTTCTGAAGCCTCTTGAGGATAAATACAGATGTCTTCGTACCGATCTGCGAGAATCTACTAAACCTGCTCATGACTCGTGAGACCTAGTCTGATACCAACTTGTCACGAACCAATTCCCACCTGGTCGTGATGACGCCTCTCGTGAAGACAAGGCCAGCCAATATAACATTAACACCTTCTTTTTAACAGTCATTATTATGAATAAATCTAAAGCACGGATGATATAACCATTAATACGGAATAACAGTGATAAACAGGGATACCATCCCGAATCCAGCCCGAAATCGGGGTGTCACAAGTCATGAGCTACTACAGAGTTTAAATGAAATACTACAAGTCTGTATCTAGGAACATAGTTCGAAGATAAACAAAATACAGAAGACAAGGAAAAAATGGGGCTGTGGACGTCGACAACTACCTCGCCTCTCCAGGTCTGCCTGGTCTGGAAAGAAATCAACGCTAAGGAACAAACTCTGCTATGCCTGTATCTGCACACATAGTGCAGGGAGTAATGTGAGTACTCCGACCCAGTGAATAATAAAAATAAATAACGACTGAGAACATAAAATCCCATGAGGGCAGAAGTAATTCTATCTCAAGCGGTAAAAAAAATCAGATAAACAGTAAAACCAGTGAAATATAGCAAGAAATTCTCTTTGAAAACAGTTAAAACAATTATTCTCAATCAATCAGAAATGCTCAGAAACTTGCCCCCCGGGCGCAATATCAACTCTCAGCTCAGTGCCAGCCCGTGGGCTCAATATCAATCACACAGTACAACATTAGCCCCTGGGGCTATATCTCAAAAACACTTCCGGCCCCTCAGGCATGATTCATGTTCCTGGTCAGTCATTGTTACCTGACCAGTCATCCATTGTTACCTGACCAACACGCGTATTACAGTGTCATTGTTACCATTGGTCAGTCATTGTTACGTGACTGGTCAGTCATTGTTACTTGACCAAAACATGTATAACAGTGCCATTGTTACCACTGTCTAAAATTTATCCTCTCTAGATGGGTACCCCCACTCACTATGAGTGTGCAGACTTCGGAGGGGCTCCTACAGCCCAAGCGCTATCAACAAGGCCTGAAATCCTAAACAATATCAATACGAGGCCTGAAATCCTCCTCACAATACACTCGAGGCCTGAAAACCTCCTCACATATCACTCGAGGCCTGAAAGCCTCCGCACAACACTCATCATGCCCTCACATATGGCCCTCGGCCTCAATCAGTCCAAAAATAATCAAAACCCCTCAGGCATCAGTAAAACAATAATACTCAGCTCAAACAATAGTTCAAATATCAGTTAAAACTCCAAGTTTGAGTAAAATATAGTTGAGTTCATGAAACAGTGTAAATCACATGGACTGAGTTCAAATAATATGTCAAATAGTGAGGGAAATAGTGATGATAGTTCATAAAGAGTTCAAACAGTAGGCAATAAGCCCCAAATATGGCAACAAGCCCAAATCATAGTGAAAAACAACAAGTCATAGCTAATACGCGGTAAAATATTATCTGGACTGGACCAAGTCACAGTCCCCAATAGTAAATGACCTCGCGCTCGTCATTGAACGTGTGTCTCATCTCAACACAGCACCAAGTTGTGCAAATCCGGGGTCTCAAGCCCTCTGGACATCATTTATAGTCATTACTCACCTCTCGCCGGCCAAATGTCTAGCTCGATATGCCTTTTCCTCTTGAATCGACCTCCTCGTGCGTCGAATCTGAACAAAACCACAAGGAATACGTCACAATAGGCTAATGAATCATAACCCAATCGAAAAGACTCGAAAAATATAAAAAATCACGAAGTTGGCAAAACCTGAGCCCCGGGACCACTGTCACGACCCCGGTTCACCCTCCATGACATGTCGTGATGACACCTAGTCCCTATGACTAGGTAAGCTTAAAAATGCGGAAGATAAACTAATAATTTGTGGAAGAAAATAAATAAAACTAAATTGTAAAAATAAACAGGGTTTAAGGTGCCGCTCGGCACATACCACAACAATCCTCAAAGCTAACAAAACTTCCCAAAACCCGGAAACTCACAAATCAGAAGCTAAGGGGATACATAAGAGGATCTGACTCAAGAATATCTATACAAAGGAGAAAATACTGGAAATACTATACTTATTACAAAAAAGCTGGAAAGGGACTCCTCGGTCTGCGGACGTAGATATACCTTGAAGTCTCTACCAATACGCCTCCTTCCAAGGCTGACAGAACTGAACGGGAGTACCTGATTCTGCACAACAAAAATGTGCAGAAGAGTAGTATGAGCACACCACGGCGGTGCCCAGTAAGTACCAAGACTAACCTCGATAGAGTAGTGACGAGGAACAGTCAAGGCACCTACCGGTCGATAAATAGCATAATCATAGGAACAATGGTAATGACATATGAATATGTAAAGAATGCGTGAACGACCAAAATGTTACAATTCACAAAAAGGGGTAAATACAACAATTAACAACAAGAATATAGTAAATGATGATACAAAACGACGGCAAGATCACAACCCAAATCCTAAGGTCACAACATAGCAAACAAAAGAAAAAAGTAAATAATTCCTATCATACAACGACGTTCACAGAAGGTCTTATCCCATTCTTTCCACAATCTCACCAAGTCTCTGACTAACCACAATTCGTGAAGACCTAGCTTCTGAAATCTAACAATTGGCATCTTGTGCCCCATCAATCTCATGGTCATACCGACAACTAACTGGCTAACTAGGGCCACTCTCCCAAAATATAATGGATAAGCGAGGCGTACCATCACCCTTAGAAAAGTCAGGAGGAATTCACCTCTAATAGGGTACTCAGCTACGTGTATGCTTGTGCAAATATTCCTAACAAAATTCTACCAACCAACAAACATGAAAAAGGAGGACGGACCGCACGTAAGATGTTCCCTCACAACTCCCAAGCGGTAACGTTCATACAGATAAACAATCCACAAATACAATAGAAACAAATAGGAATGCCTCAACAGGCCGTCACAACTCTATACAATCAATCCCTGACATAGCCCACCTTATTTCGCCACGTGTGCAATAAATAATATAATAGGCACCGTCTTATTTCGCCATACGTGCATAACAATGTCCCATCTTATTCCTCCATATGTGCAACCCATATATAAGCATATAACATATCCTGCCTTATTACGCCGCATGTGCAAAACATCAATAACAACAATAGCACGACAAAGACATCGTGCAACCTTTCAACAGCAACCGCACGGCAGAAACCTCGTGCATCACAATATCAACAACCACACGGCAGAAACCTCGTGCATCACAATAGCAACAACCGCACGGCAGAAACCTCATGCATCACAATAGCAACAACCGCAAGGCAGAAACCTCGTGCATCACAATAACAACAATTTAACAGGGTGGAAATCTAACAAGAATGATAAATGCAGCAGTGTAATAATACAAATCAACGAAGCAATAACAACTACCAGGATAAAACAGAAACACAGGGCAAACACCACTAAATCTCAATAACAATGAGGGTCTTCCTGGATACCGTCCTGTAGCCCTCTCCTCAGCTGTCCAATGGACCTCCCGGGATACCGTCCCGTAGTCCAGCTCTCGTACCAGTATCAAAGGATCTCCCATGATACCGTCTCGTAGTCCAATCATTTATGTGCAGGGATATTTCGGGATACTGTCCCGTAGTCCCAAAATAAAAGTGCAGTCACAGCCAGAAACAAACCAAGGGATAAATATGAAAGACGGAGTAGCAGATAGAACTAGCCTAGCATGCTTCACATAGTACGATTAAACAACTTAGCAATTAGTCAATTATATCAGGTAGACATGCTTTCCTAGTCTAACACAAGTAATTGGCTTCGAGTACAACTTCATATTCGGAGATTACAAGGATCTAAGAGCCTAACGGATCAATTTACCACAAATAAATCCGAACATGCACTCGTCACCTCGCGTGCAAGAAATACAATCAACAAAGAAAACTCACATCCTAAGGGGAAGTCCCCCACACAAGGTTAGGCAAGATACTTACCTCGAACCGGCAAACATCAACTAGCAACCATGTTCTTGCCACGAGTTCTCGACTCCAAATGGCCCAAATCTAGTCAATTAAATCACACATTGTAAATAATATTGCAAACAACTGATTCCACTATAAAATTTAGAGCTAGGGCGCAAAAATAGATAAAATAACCAAAATGCCCCTCTATCCAACTTCTCGGAATCGAATAATTTTCACATTTTTAGAACCCTCGTACTCTCACGAGTCTAACCATACCAAAGTTAAAAAATTTCCATATCATTTCGACCTTCAAATCAGTGATTCTATCCAAGAGGGGTTTCTACCCTTTTTCAACAAAATCCTCGGATTAAACACCAATTCTTGTAATAGATTCGAGTTATACAACCAAAATTGGGTTAAGAACACTTACCCCGTTGTTCTCCAAGAAAATCTGTCCAAAAATCGCCCAAACCGAGCTCCAAATCGATAAAAATGGGAAATGGGAACGAAGTCCCATTTTCAAAACTTAAACATTCTGCCCAGACCATTTTCCGCTTCTGCGGTCCAGGGACCGCTTCTGCGGTCTCAATCAAAGCCCGACAAACCGCTTATGCGGTCTTCCAATCGCAGAAGCGAGTCCGCTTCAGCGGAAAAATCTCCGCTTCTGCGGTTCCTGGCCCAAACGTCCACTTTCGCTTATGTGGCTTCCTGGCCGCTTATGCGGATCCAAGACCACAGAAGCGAAAATATTAGAATCAGCAGGCCAAAAATCTTCATAAGTCCAAAAATTCTCCGTTTAGCTATCCGAATTCATCCCGAGGCCCCCGGGACCTTAACCAAAAATACCAATACACCCTATAACGTTATTCAAACTTGTTCCAATTATTATAACACCTTGACTAACATCAAAATCTTCAAATTACATCGAATTCAAACCTAAGTTCTTTCAAAACTTCAAAAACACGCATTTGATCAAAAACTCGACCAAACCACGTCCAAATGACCTAAAATTTTGCACGCACATCCCAATTGACATGACGGTGCTACAGCAATTTTCGGAGTTTCGTTCCGACCCTCGGATCAAGTTTTCACCTATCAATCGAAAATTGCCAAGATACTACTTTCGGCATTTCTATCCTAAATGAGCCACGGACCTCCAAAATACATTCCGAACACGCTACCAACCCTGAAATCACCTAACGGAGCTAACAGAATCATCAGATTTCCATTCTGAGGCCGTATTTACACTGTTCTAATTACAGACCATTTTTCAACTCTTAAGCTCTCATTTAGGGACTAAGTGTCCCAAAACACTCTAAATCCTGCCACCGAATGACCCGGCAAACCAAAATAGTAGAATTGAACTTAGGGGAAGCAGTTAATAGGGGATCGGGGCATAAATTCTAAAAATGACCAGTCGGGTCATTACATCCTCCCTCACTTAAACATTCGTTCGTCCTCGAACGAGTATAGAGAACACACCTGAAACCCTCAAGTCACTAAGTGCACACTTTCCCATACACCCACGGGTGATCCCACGTCACCCCAATCCACATAAGCATGACGACACCATCTCAACTGAAATTTAACCTTCCTAGCAATACCAGTAAGCCATCAAGACAGAGTTCTCACCTTCCATTCATTTCCAAAAGACCCGATCCTAAATCCGTGTCCGATATCAGTCTCTACCAACCATTTCAATACAAGTCAACACACACAGAGTACAACCACACAACATGACTCCTCACACATAGGCCCACAATCACATTTCTGGTAGCAATACCTGCCTGAGATCAAATCCGTACCGGCCATAAGCCTCATATCCGATAGGAACTCCTTTCAAACCTCCACAATACTGGTGATGATACAATAACCATGAAAACCACATGACAGAACACCCAATTATCCAAATCTCAGCCAACACCAATGGGTACACACCCCACAAGCTAAACTTAAGAAGCATAGAACGGAAATGACTGAGTATAAGAAAGGAAACACATAAGAGAACTAACAAGCAAATCAAACTAGCACAAATTCTTCTAAAACACAAATCAACAAAAACATCTATCAAGAAAGAATGAAAGCATATAAAAGATTCACAAGGATCTTATACCGATATAACTCTCACCGCAACACACAGCCGGGTCTCACATATCAAAACACCTGAAGTCACAAGGATCCCGCCCTCAATCACTAAATCACAAGTAAGGCTTATACTAACCCATCTAGAAACTATCACTGGATCAATCATGTCTATAATTTACAACATACCCTGGCTCCCACACAGGTGGAGCATAGAAAATCACAGCTCGTAAGCAAGAATACTCAAAAGTGACATCAAACCTACCATAACAAATAACAGGAATTTACTACTAGCCTCGTAGCTCTCGACAATAGCTAGAAACAGACAATAGACACGGCTATCACTCATAGAACCTCCTAACAGGATAATCACATAAATAGAGTGCAAATCATGAAGCTCTTCCATAAATGGAACAACAAACAAGGAACTCACCCTGATAAGTAGAACTGTGATGGGCTACAGATAGTTCCCCTCAATAATAAACCAAATCTGTACCTGAATGTTATTCAACTGGCGCACCGGCCTCAAGCCTACCATATGGAACACATCAACGAGCCGGGCCTCCCCCTCTTGGGCGCCCTCCACCTGCCTGAATACCTTGCTGGGACATACCGGTCCGAAGTCTGGGACAATATCTCACTATGTGGCTAGTATCTCCACACTCAAAACACCCCCTCTGCTGATGAGGCGGTGGGAACTGTGCGGTACGGGTACTCCAAGACCCATGATCACCTGAGTTACCATGCTGAGTCTAAAATGCAAACTTAACTGGCTGGCCCCCGAAACCTCTACCATGATGCACCCTGCCTCCAAAATAAGGACCTGTATATCTCCTCGGTCTACTAGGACTCCTCGTCTCCTCAAACTCTCCCTCTTGATCTCATCTGCTCTCTCTCTCCTGACCCTGCCTGCCCCCTCTCTCTCTAGCATGCATACCCTCTATCCTCCTAGCAATGTTCACCACCTGCTGATATGGAATATCCATCTCCAACTCACGGGCCATGCTGGACCTGATGCTAGGAATAAGCCCCTCAATGAACCGGCGAACCTTCTCGCGAACAGTAGAAACCAACGCTGAGGCATGTCTAGCCAAACTAGTGTAACGGACAGCATACTCCGAGACGGTCATAGCACCTTGGTGCAAATGCTCAAACTCCGCGCGCCATGCATCCCTGAGGCTCTGAGGAACAAACTCTCTCAGGAACATATCTGAAAACTGAGTCCAAGTCAGTGAAGCTGCCTCGTCTGGACTGTCTAACTCATAGGTGCGCCACCAATCATAGGCGGCTCCTCGAAGCTGAAAAGTAGTGAAGGAAACCCCGCTCGATCTAGAGATACCCATAGTACGGAGAATATGGTAACACTCATCAAGAAACCCTAAGGCATCGTCTGATGCTAATCCACTGAACACCGGAGGATCATACTTCTTGAACCTCTCTAGTCTCATCTGCTCCTGCTCGGAAGCCGCTGCCATGCCCTCGGGCTGAACTGGTACCGCAGGTGGCGCAGGAATAATCTCTGGAACCTTCTCAACATGCACTGGCTGCTCAGGAGCATGGGCGGCGGGAGTCTGTGCTCCTCCCCCGTCCTGGGACGTGGCTGCAGCAAGGGGAAGCAATCCTGCCTGAGCCAAAGTGGTGTACATACTCAAGAACTGTGCCAAAGTCTCCTGAATGGCTGGGGTAGTAGTAGCAGTGGGCGTGTCAGGTACCTGGACTCCGGCTGGATTTGCTGGTGGTGCCACGATGGCAGCTTGCGCAGGCGTTCTTGTTGCACCTCGTGTGCGTCCTCGAACTCTACCCCGGCCCCAGACCTCCGACAGCAGCAGCAGGGGGCGCGGGTGCCTGATTGCCTCGAGTAGTACGTGTCCTCACCATCTGTGAGAGAGTAGAAGACAGAGGTTTAGGATTGTGGATATCAAAAATCTCGCACGACAGGGAATTCAAGTGAAATTGAATTTTTCCTAACGGTTACATAGCCTCTCGCAGATAAGTACAGACGTCTCCGTACCGATCCATGAGACTCTAATAAATCGACTTGTGATCTGTGACTCCTATGAACCTAGAGCTCTGATACCATCTTGTCACGACCCCAGGTCACCCTCCATGAACATGTCATGATGGCACCTAGTCCCTATGACTAGGTAAGCTTAACAATGCGGAAGATAAACCAAAAATTTGTGGAAGAAAATAAATAAAACTGAACTGGAAAAATAAACAGGGTTTAAGGTGCCGCTCGGCACATACCACAAAAATCCTCAAAGCTAACAAAACTTCCCAAAACCCGAAAACTCACAAATCACAAGCTAAGGGGATACATAAGAGGCTCTGACTCAAGAATATCTATACAAAGGAGAAAATACTGGAAGAACTATACTTATTACAGAAAAGCTGGAAAGGGACTCCTCGGTCTGCGGACGTAGCAGATATACCTTGAAGTCTCCACCAATATGCCTCCTTCCAAGGCTGACAGAACGGAACGGGAGTACCTGTATCTGCACAACAAAAATTTGCAGAAGAGTAGTATGAGCACACCACGGCGGTGCCCAGTAAGTACCAAGACTAACCTCGATGGACGAGGAACAGTCAAGGCACCTACGGGTCGATAAACAGTATAATCATAGGAACAATGGTAATGACATATGAATATGTAAAGAATGCGTGAACGACCAAAATGTTACAATTCACAAAAAAGGGTAAATACAACAATTAACAACAAGAATATAGTAAACGATGATACAAAACGACGGCAAGATCACAACCCAAATCCTAAGGTCACAACATAGAAAAGAAAAGAAACAAGTAAATAATTCCTGCCATACAATGACGTTCACATAAGGTCTTATCCCATTCTTTCCACAATCTCACCAAGTCTCTGACTAACCACAATTCGCAAAAACCTAGCTTCTGAAATCTAACAATTGGCATCTTGTGCCCCATCAATCTCATGGTCATACTGACAACTAACTGGCTAACTAGGGCCACTCTCCTAAATATAATGGATAAGCGAGGCGTACCACCACCCTTAGAAAAGTTAGGAGGAATTCACCTCTAATAGGGTACTCAGCTACGTGTATGCTTGTGCAAATGTTCCTAACAAAATTCTACCAACCAACAAACATGAAAAAGGAGGTCGGACCACACGTACGATGTTCCCTCACAACTCCTAAGCGGTAACGTTCATACAGATAAACAATCCACAATCGCAATAGAAACAAATAGGAATGCCTCAACAGGCCGTCACAACTCTATACAATCAATCCCTGACATAGCCCACCTTATTTCGCCACGTGTGCAATAAATAATATAATAGGCACCGCCTTATTTCGCCATACGTGCATAACAATGTCCCACCTTATTCCGCCACATGCACAACCCACATATAAGCATATAGCATATCCCGCCTTATTATGCCGCATGTGCAAAACATCAATAACAACAATAGCACGGCAAAGACCTCATGCAACCTTTCAACAGCAACCGCACGGCAGAAAACTCGTGCATCACAATATCAACAACCGCACGGAAGAAACCTCGTGCATCACAATAGCAACAACCGCACGGCAGAAACCTCGTGCATCACAGTAGCAACAACCGCACGGCAGAAACCTCGTTCATTACAATAACAAAAATTTAACAGGGTGGAAATTTAACAAGAATGATAAATTCAGCATTGTAATAATACAAATCAACGAAGCAATAACAATTACCAGGATAAAACAGAAACACAGGGCAAACACTACTAAATCTCAATACCAATGAGGGTCTCCCAGGATACCGTCCTGTAGCCCTCTCCTCAGCTGTCCAATGGACCTCCCGGGATACCGTCCCGTAGTCCAGCTCTCGTACCAGTATCAAAGGATCTCCCGGGATACCATCCCGTAGTCCAATCATTTATGTGTAGGGGATCTTCCGGGATACCATCCCGTAGTCCCAAAAAATAAGTGCAGTCACAGCCAGAAACAAACCAAGGGATAAATATGAAAGACGGAGTAGCAGATAGAACTAGCCTAGCATGCTTCACATAGTACGATTAAATAACTTAGTAATTAGGCAATTATATCAGGTAGACAAGTTTTCCTAGTCTAACACAAGTAATAGGCTTCGAGTACAACTTCATATTCGGTGGTTACAAGGATCTAAGAGCATAAAGGATCAATTTACCACAAATAAATCCAAACACGCACTCGTCACCTCGCGTGCAAGGAATACAATCAACAAAGAAGACTCAAATCCTAAGGGAAAGTCCCCCACACAAGGTTAGGTAAGATACGTACCTTGAACCGGCTAATATCAACTAGTAACCACGTTCTTGCCACGAGTTCTCTACTCCAAATGGCCCAAATCTAGTCAATTAAATCACACATTATAAATAATATTGCAAACAACTGATTCCACTATAAAATTTAGAGCTAAGGCGCGAAAATAGATAAAATAACCAAAATGCCCCTCCATCCAACGTCTCGGTATCGAATAATCTTCACATTTTCAGTACGCTCGTACTCTCACGAGTCTAACCATACCAAAATTACAAAATTCCCATATCATTTCGACCTTCAAATCAGTGATTGTATCCAAGAGGGGTTTCTACCCTTTTTCAACAAAATCCTCAGATTAAACACCAACTCTTGTAATAGATTCGAGTTATACAACTAAAATTGGGTTAAGAACACTTACCCCGCTGTTCTCCAAGAAAATTTGTCCAAAAATAGCCCAAACCGAGCTCCAAATCGATAAAAATGGAAAATGGGAACGAAGTCCCATTCCAAAACTTAAACATTCTGCCCAGACCATTTTCCGCTTCTGCGGTCCAGGGACCGATTCTGCGGTCCCGCTTTTGCGAAAAAACCAACCGCTTCTGCGGTCTCGATCAAAGCCCGACAAACCGCTTATGTGTTCTTCCAATCGCAGAAGCGAGTCCGCTTCAGCGGAAAAATCTCCGCTTCTGCGGTTCCTGGCCCAAACGCCCACTTTCGCTTATGCGGCTTCCTGGCCGCTTATGCGGCTCCAAGACCGCAAAAGCGAAAATATCAGAAGTAGCAGGCCAAAAATCTTCATAAGTCCAAAAATTCTCCGTTTAGCCATTCGAATTCATCCCGAGGCCCCCGGGACCTTAACCAAAAATACCAATACACCCTATAACGTTATTCAAACTTGTTCCAATTATTAAAACACCTCGACTAACATCAAAATCTTCAAATTACATCGAATTAAAACCTAAGTTCTTTCAAAACTTCAAAAACACGCATTCGATCAAAAACTCGACCAAACCACGTCCAAATGTCCTGAAATTTTGCACGCACATCCCAATTGACATGACAGCGCTACAGCAACTTCCGAAATTCTGTTCCGACCCTCGGATCAAGTTTTCACCTATCAACCGGAAATCGCCAAAATACTACTTTCGGCGTTTCTAGCCTAAATGAGCCACGGACCTCCAAAATACATTCCGAACACGCTACCAACCCCAAAATTACCTAAGGGAGCTAACAGAATCATCATATTTCCATTCCGAGGCCGTCTTTACACTGTTCCGATTACAGACCATTTTTCAACTCTTAAGCTCTCATTTAGGGACTAAGTATCCCAAAACACTCTAAATCCTGCCACCGAACGACCCGGCAAACCAAAATAGCAGAATTGAACTTAGGGGAAGCAGTTAATAGGGGATCGGGGCATAAATTCTAAAAACGACCGGTCGGTTCGTTACATCCACTTCTCGAAAAATTATGAAATTTACATCACCGGATTCATCGTCTCGCCACGAGTCCGTTCGTATCAAATTTACCAAAATCGGAGTTCAAATGCCCCTTCAAATCCCAAGTTTTCATTTCAAAAACCAAGCCCTAGTTCTTCCAATTTTTACCTAAATTTCCAAGAATTAAAGGTTGATTTTTCAATAAAATAGCATTTCTAGGTCACGAGACTTACCTCCAATCAATTCTCGTTAAAATCCTCTTCAATTTTTACCAAAAAGCTCTTAAGGTGGTCAAAAATGGAGGAAATAATGAATGGACTCGCGGATGAAATAATATAAAAACCCTTCTGTTCACCCAGATTTAACCCTACGCGAACGCGGTCAAAACCCCCCCGTTCGCGATGAACAAACTTTGCTGACCATTATTTAAGCCTACGCGAATGCGAATCCAAACCCGAGAACGCGATGCTTCCTGATCCCTTGCTACGCGAACGCAATGCCTATAGCGCGAACGCGATTCCCAAGCTCCTCTCCCTACGCGAACACGGACACCATATCGCGAACGCGTTGAACAATCTTGGTAGGGCCCCAGGCCCCTTCTACGTGAATGCGTGGCCACCCCACGCGAACGTGATGGTCTAAATGTTTTCCCTTCCGCGAACGCGTGCCTACAGACGCGAACGCGAAGACCAATTTTGGTCTGCAACAGCTCGGCAATTTTCTGCAACAATTCAAAGTTCAAAACCTCCGATTAGCCATCCGAAATTACCCCGAGGCTCCCGGGACCTCAACCAAAGGCACCAACCTATCCCAAAAAATCATACGAACTTGTTCCAATCATCAAAACACATCCAACAACACTAAAATCATCAATTCATATCGGATTCATGCCTAAGTTTCTTCAAAACTTCTGAAACACGCATTCGATCAAAAATCCTACCAAAACACCTCCGAATGACCTGAAATTTCACACGCACATCCAAAATCAATTAACGAAGCTACTGCATCTCTCAAAATTTCATTCTGACCCCCGGATCAAAATCTCACGTACCAACCGGAATTCGCCAAAATACTAACTTCACCAATTCAAGCCTAATTCTACACCGGACCTCCAAAACTAATTCCGATCGCACTCCTAAGTCACAAATCACCCCCTGAAGCTAACCCAATCACCGGAAACCACATCCGAGCCCTCTAACTAATTAGTCAACTTCTGGTTGACTTTTTCCAAAACAAGCTTTCCTTAAAGAGACTAAGTGTCTCATTTCCATCTAAAACCAATCCAATTCAACTCGATTACCTCAAATACCGATAATGGAGCATAGAGAAACATAATACGGGGGAAACGGGAGGTAACTCACGTGACGACGGGACAGGTCGTCACATTTAAATTGGCAGATCGCTCATTTTTAGAATTTTGTGCATATTTTGAGTAAGAGCTCGGTTTGATGTGTTTCTCACAGAGTTATTCTCGTTTTCAATAGGGGTTGAGTATCTAAATTTAATTTTTATATTTTACCCTGATTACTTCCATTGGTTATTATTTTTATTTGTGTTTGGATTGTAGAAATTGAGATTTTGAGCCCCAAGGTTGAGAAGTGATAAATTAGTGACTTGAGAGTCAATTCATGGACGAAATTAGATGGAGATAGACTATTTAATTAATGGGAAACATTTATTTTTAAAAAATTTACAATCCGGACACCCAAACCTGGGTTAATTTTTTTTATTTTTACTTTTCTTGTAGGGTTAGAATTTTATTCTAATTGATAAAATATGGCTTCTTGAGTATGGTTTGGATAGTTTGCACGTTTTTTGGCAGTTCTAGATTATATGGCATTGGTTTGAGGTGTAAGAGCAATGATGAAGCCGGTTATCAAATTTCAGAGCAAGGTAAATCTCTTGCCTAATCTTGTAAGAGGGAACTTATTATCGTAGATATTTTATTTGCTATATGCTATGTGTTATGGGGGCTACGTATGTACGAGGTGACGAGCATTCATACGTATGCTAGATTTTTTTTACGTCCGGGTAGACATAGACTTATACCATGCTTTAACTACACTACTTGAGTAAATATTTCTTGGTTAAATGCTTTAATTCATGATTTAGCCTGAGAGTAGACTTGCATAGTTTATCAAGCTGTGTTATTCTTTAGATTTGGAGTGGTACATGATTAGCCGTGTAAATCATATCTTCTCTTACAGATTTACTCCCGTGTTGTACTTATTTGTCCGAAAGTTTCATGATATCTTAACTCGTACATATATTCACGAGTTGGGATAATGTCCCGCAGCAAGTTTCACTACTCTTATGGGATCAAATCGTTCGCATTGGTAGTAGTATGAAATATTCTTATGGGAGTGGGCCGTTTTCCTCGACAGTAATATGAGATACACTTATGGATCGGGTCGTACGACCTCGACAATATCATATAACGCTATTCTTATGGGATTGGGTCGTTCACCTCGGCAACATTATGAAATATTCATGTGGTAGTGGGTCGGTTGCCTTGGCAGTAATATGAGATACACTTATGGATCGGGCCGTACGACCTCGACAGTATCATGCAACACCATTCTTATGTGATTCGTGTCGTTCACCTCGAGAGTATTATAACTTGTGGGAGCAGGGGATTCGCCTCGGCTGTATTATGAGATTGTTACACCCCGTAAGTTTAACGACCTTGACATCGTTATATTTATTTGATATGGTATTTTAAGTGGAATATTTTTTGTAAAGAAAAAAAAAGGTTTGAAACATGTTATTTTATATAGTTATTAATATTACTACTTTTGAATATGTTTTAATTATACACATGATATGAGAAAACTTTATGAGATTTTCTTCATTGTAAAGATATGAATTATTTTTTTTCACAAGAAAAGAAGGTTATCTTTTTTACCATTTTAAGAATCAAGTGTGGAAAATTTGTACTCTTTATATGAGATTAGAAAATTAGAAGTTGAGAAAATATAAGTATTTTTATATAGATATTTTAATAAAATAATAATGTAAGTATTAATTTTATATGGTACCACATGACCACGATAGTAAAGTAAATTATAGTAAGGTGTATAAAGTGTATTAAAAGTAATTAGTATTTTAAGTAATTTGAGATAGTTTTAATTATGTGGACATTAATCCACGTGTAAGAAGCTAGAATGAATAACCACCATTTAGGGTGTGTTTGGTATAACGGAAAATATTTTCCGTGGAAAATATTTTTCAAGAAAATATTTCTTGAAAAACAAGTAGTAATCTTATTTATTTTCGGTGTTTGGTACGCAAATTAAGAAAAATGACTTCTCAAGATTATTCATAAATAATTTAGATATAATAAACATGAAACCATAAACTTTCAAACAAACAACCTTACCGACCCACAAATTTCATAAACTTTCAAAATCGCGGAATTTCGAACCCGTAAACTATATAATTTCTAAACCCGTAAACTTCCAAACACATAAATCTCCGAACTCATGATTTTGAAATTTGTAAAATTTTGAGCCTTTAAACCGATAAATAATAAAATTAAAACTGAAAAATATATTTTAAAGATTTTTTTTCGGGTGGAGGGCAGTAAAACAAAAAAAATAGAAATTTAAATTACAAAAAAAAAGTAAATTTTTTTTGTGCGAGGGGGTGGGGGCAGGTGGTGCAGAAAAATAAAAAAACAGAAATTTAAAATTGCAGGGGGAGGGGGGTGAGGGGGTGGAGCGCTGGAGGGGTAGTA